>CM063259.1:8364880-8664880 GCA_032158295.1 Pycnopodia helianthoides
TGTAACACCTCAAGTCAGAGTCATATCTGTGTCAAACTGTGCCATCATAACAACAGGACTAGAGTGCCTTCTCAGATGAAAGTTGATTTCTTACATCAATGCACCTCAATCAAATGATATCATTTATTTTGTCAAATATCAGTCTCCTGCTTTCTACTCACCAGCAATCAATTCACTTGTGCACTGGCCTCCCCAAAATTAGGAAACATTGTTTGCTTCTCTCAATTTCGTCTTCCAAATCTTCTGAAATGGATTTGACAATATTCAGCAACTATGAAACATAATATTGCCACCAAGACCCAAACAGTTCTCACAGTAGAGAAATGGTCTCAAGGATAATCATTACAGCTTCACCAGCAGATCCATGCCCTTGAGCATTCACAAGCAACTAGGCACTAACACATGGGAAGGGCTTTTACTTCATTTTAAGGCAATATAACATCACAGACTGCAACAAAAGGCAGCCACAGACCAGCCACAGACGGAGAAAGAAAGAAATCCTTTGCTTTTTCACAGGAACTACAAAGGAACGTTGTTGCTTCTTTTGAAATGGCTAGGCACTCCCCTGGGACAATTAACAGGGTATATCTTTTTTTGTGTCTGGGCCAAGTCTTGGACAGCAGGGCCGTGGGGTCTCTCTAACAGAAACAGGATAGGTCTACTAGGTTTTTTGTACTTTTTCTTAAATCAAATTCTCACTCATTCGTTTTCTCTTTATGAAAGTTCTTTCATGGTTTGCCAGTCCCTCGCTTAAGAGTTAACACTCTTGGCGATAAGCTGACCCGAGATTCAAAAACCTGTCAAACAACATTTCTCTGGTGCATCAATATTCAAACTTTATTCTTCTCAATGAAAAAGCTTAGGGTTCGTATCTGACGTCTTGGTTACCCTGAAGCTTAAAAAGCAGGAATAACAAGATTTGCTGTTGAAATTCCTGCATGTGGGGGCCGTATAAAAACAAGCACAATAACAAAGGAGAATGGCATTGTGCAGTTATGGTAAACTTCTTTTTATTTTTGAAAAGATTTATAGCTTTCACATTTAGCAGTGAACCCTGCAAGATTTCCCACACTTGTTTGTATTATACCATGAAAATATTATCTGAATCCTAGGATAAGTTTGTTTTCAAATTCAAGAAGAAATTCCAGAATCTGGTTAAGCAGATTCTGATCTAGTATTACTTTAGCTAACTAAGTTTACCCAAAACTGTGTCTACAGAGGAGAAAACTACAAAACTCAGATATATCCCAATTGATTCCTATGACAACCGAGACATGTCATTCTTCATTTTCCATGCTCGTTGTTTGACTATTGACACCGAAAAAATGTACCAAATTTCTGATCAACAAAGCCAGAGGAAAATGCAAACAAGAACAAAAACAAACTTTCCAATTAGCAAACCTGCTGGTTACTCTATGCTGAGAACAATCCTTTTAAATAAATCATACATTGGAGGACCTTTGTTGAGCAGCTCACAGAGGCTTGGGAAACTTCCTCATGTACTGGGCAGCCTTGATCAGTGGTTCAATGTAACAAAAATAAGATCACTTCGCATTGGTCTTCTGTGCAGTAGTAGGAAGTCAAAAGCCTATGAACAAACTTATACTGCTTAGCAAAAATGAGCATCATGAAACTGCTGTCAACATGGATAACAAGTTTTTATGAACTTTCTGACCTTCTTTTTGCACATGTGTTTTGTGGATGCATGTGGTTCCAAAATGGCCGATGATGGGAAACTACCACGCCTCACATTCTGAGAATTTCCCCAAAATACAAAACAACCTATCACTTTGTTCTGCCATTTTGCAGTCAATGAATGTTCTACTGATTCTGAATGTTAATAACATTTGAGAAGATTTCTGATGCGTTTTTGCTGAATTCCCCAAACTGGGTAAACCTCATGAACCATCACTCTGCACTAAGGACTTCCACTGAATTGTACTTTCATTTCTATAGTAACAAAGATCATTTACATATTATCAGTTTAAATTGCTTTAAAAAAAATACTAGTTTTATACACCATTTACAGTAACGCTGGTAATGGGTCAATGTGTCTATGTCCATAGATTGAAATGGCCACGCAAGCCTGTACCATACAATATACATCTATTCACATGTAAGGACTCCCTCTATAAACAATGTCTGATTTTTACATCAACTATTCCATGATCCCTGCCTCAAAAATAGATCCACAATTCCTATTCGTTTCCCACATGAAAGTAATTTATGGAAGTGCAGTTGCTAATTGTCTTTCAATTGTTGGAAAGTTTGTAAATAACATTGATATAAGACGAGAAAGATTATGATTAAGTGAATAGTTTGCATGATGACAACATGTCATCGTTATGTAAAAATCAATATTGATATCAAAGCTTGCACAAAAATTCTATATCCCCAAAATTGCAGAAGAATTTAGCTAACTAAAACAACTAAATTCACTGCCTTGCCTCAACATTTCTTCCCAAAAGAAGCTGACAATTTACCACTTGGTGTTTGCAGTAGGCCTGATTTACATGTACCATGCTATTTACTTTGATGTACTTCAATGTTTTGTGCACATCATGTACGGGGTACGATGGCAGAAATTACAGCAATAATCTAGGGTAGCAATTGAATATTGCCTTGAGTGTGCTTACTTTGTGAATCTGTGAGTAGACAATGGTGATTACCATGTAGTACTGAAGGTACATATAGGCCCTGGTGCTAAGAGTGCAGGAAGTTTCAGTTATATATTGACAGAAAACAGAACTATTTCACAGCTTTCTATTAAAAACTCAGTAATATCAGGCACTCTCTCACACCCAAACTGCCTGATATTGGCCTATATTGGATGAATGACTAGGGGGAAATGTCACTCGCATTCTAAACAAACTGCCTACATTTTACCGACAAAAAAGAGAGGGGAAAAAAAGAAAAGTTTTCCCAACATTTCCTCATCTATGACAAGCCTGGTTAGCCATGTATTACTGTTTCACATGTTCCTTTTAATTTTACCAACAAAAAAAGAAAGAAGACAAAAGAAGTGTTTACCAATATTTCCTGATCTATGACAAGCATGGCTAGCCATGTATTACTGTTTCACATGTTTCATTTCTGTGTTCTGTAAGCAAGAAGAAACAATAGATTTTGGAGAGAAACCATTGAGCTGGGAACACTTGAGCACCTATGAACATGATGACACAATGTCAGGGACATCCCAAAACATTGTGTAATCAGACCATCATGCTCAGCACCTTAACTATTGTACTTTATGGAGGTCAGCCATTCATAGTTAACTGCAACTTGTGTAGAAGCCATCAACCAAACTTGACACGTAAAGTCAAATTTAAAAGAAACATGTGCAAAAAAAGCACATTTTTGGGAGGTTTCCTTTGGGAAATACTCCAAACCATCAAAACTTACTTGGAAAGAAGTACTGCAGCTGTTGATAATGTATTATATTTTGAGAAACGACTCCCTTCTAAGGAATGTGGTTTTAGAGAAAGGGATTCAACAAAATGTCAATCTGAGAAACGTTTAATGCATGAAACGTTTCTCAGATTGTGTATTCCAATTACGGATTATTCTTCCTGTGTGGACACACCGCTCCAGATTTTTGGCGATATCTCAAAAACGCTACCACCTTTAGAAATAAAATTTTCACAGGTTAGTTTTATTGTATATATCTACAACAATAGAATGGTTCCAAAAACCAAAGGTGCTTTTAATAACGTTTCATTTTAATAATAACTGGTATCTTATATAATTTAGTTTTTGCCCTGACTGTGATGTGTATTAAGCACTGTATACTCAGTGCTTCCCTGGAGTCCAGTGAAGAAAATAAATCCACAGGCATACCACTCGGCTGGTAACTCGTTTTTCCAATTTCATAGAGCTGCCGAAGAACACAACATTGATCAGCAGAATAAATTTCAGCTAAAAAGAAACAGGTTAACAGCCCATTAACAGCCCAAATACTATGTACTATATAATTGCCTGTGGTTGGTTCCTGGCAACTCTTTGCTTTGGGAGGTTTGGCCCAGTACAATCTTCCTTCGTAGCCACATTGCCATGAAATGGTTCCATGGTTTAACCTTAAATACAACACTTTATGAACTTAAGCAAAGATTCACACAAAAAGGGGGGGGGGCACTAGTCCAGATAATTTTTACCAATATTTGACAAAATATCACAATTTGTTTTGACTAAAAACATGTCTAGGGTTGGGGAACACTGACCTAAGTGGAGATTTGATGAAAGTACTGAAAACAAACCAAGATATTTTGTTTTTATTGACTAAGCAGATATCACCTACAAACATTATCCACGATGCAACCATCATCATATTATTCAACAACTATGAAGTGTGATTCTCATTTTACCAGGAAGAAAAACAAACAAACCCAAGATTGGTTCCATTGATTTGAAGCGAAAGAAAACAAGATGGCTGCCATTGGATACTTGTAAGATACTTTAATAGTAACACATAAGCCCTACATTAATAAGTTTTAAAAAAATAATGAAATCTTTACAACTTTTACCAGTCATTATGATTGGACAAATTTTTCACAAGAAAAGTCAATCTTGTGGCTAAAGATCAGCCAGGACAGCTCCAGGTCACAAGAAGTCATCACATGTCATACAAGAGGTATCTTTTTCATATGTTTGGTAAGGTGTTATTCATATTTATAATGAGCCCATGAAAAGTAAAAAAGAATACCTGTGGATCAAATGAATTTTGGGAAATGTATATTAATGCGAATGATCAAGAAAGCTTAAACAATGATGTAAAAGGTTGAGAGAAAAAGTTGTAATAACAAAAATTATAAAAACACCAACCACTAATATTAATATAACGTGTATGTGAATCACCATCTGTTATTGCGACACAAAACCAAGTTTTTGTACAAATTCAAAATTGCCTGAGGAAAAAACAAACGAACAAACAAACCGAAAACCAGTAGATTGATGGTGGGAATAAATTTATGTGAGCATAAAACATTCCAAAGATTTTATAACTTTAAACTGCTTAAGGAATTCTCAGGGGTAAAAGGTTAAAGGTTGTCAAACTGTATCTTGAAAACTCAGTGATCCAAAATGCAAATATCAATGAGGAAAAAATAACATTCAAGAAAAAAAGCTGTTTTAAATCCTGGAGCAAGTCTACAGTGGTGTCATGCATATTGAAAAAGACTGCATTCATTTCAAGAAAATCTGCGATGAACATGGAATGTGAGACAGACTTGTTTCGATGGTCAACAGGAAGCGAAACTTCTTCTTTTATTAATTACTAAAGCAGGTGAGCTGGGGGAAGGGGGAAAAAAAAAGTTGTTGGATTGGCAAAATAGAAAACAAAGAAATTGGAAACAAAAATGCGGACCTACCTTGAGGGAATCAAAGCAAGCTGTGACCCGTCCGTTCTCCACCACAACTGACTTGGCCGGGTGCGCGTACTTGCACTCGGTGTCCGATCTCTTGCATGCACCTCGCTGGAACTCACGACAGGCCTCGAGCATAAGCCACTGTGTGTCTCTGACTACAGCCATAATGAAGCGGCAACAACCGCCACAGTCCAAGTTGGCTTGATCAGCTCAATAGTGAGGGAGTCTGAAGCACTGGGTTCGCTGGCACGTACTTACAATTCACGTGGTGTTTTCCACAAGGGGGGGTGGGTGGCAAGGGGGGGTGTAGAAGGGGGATTTATTGTTGTTATTGATGGCTGGCTCGGTTATCGGGTAATGCTTATTCTGTACACTGGGGTCGCAGGTCAACGCCAAGGCTTCCTTCTTGTGGCCGGGATTCCGAGTGAAGTTCAGTGAATGAGTGATTTCTGTCTAGCAACAATGCAATGAACACCAGTACACAACAGTAGCAAGTACACAGTGTGCATGAGTGCTCCCTGTGTCACACCAGGCAAGTCTAAGGCAACATGTAATTTAATGGGCTGGCAAGCTGACCACGCATGGGGGTATGAGAAATATTGGGGAAAAACAACACACGCAGGAAGAGTGTGTTTTGCTTGAGGTTGCCAAATAAAAAAAAAAATCTTCAAAGTTCAGAGGCCATCGATTGACAAATCTCAGGTGGCAGTGGGAACTTGGTAAAGCAGGGTTGTCCACAGCGATGGTAATGGTGACGTCAACAACATAGACAGGCAAAAAATACAAGCAATACTAATGTTAAAACCCCAATTATTTAGGCCATGAGCACGGGCCAATTGGGTAAAGAAACTGTAGCGGTTGGTGGTGTTGGTAGGCAGACAGGCAGGCAGGCAGGCAAACCAGGGTTGTAGTGTGCAGTTGTGGTTTGTTGGTGTGTGGGTGGTGTGCTTAGAGAGAGCAGTAGGTTGTTGAAGGCAACAGCAGCGGGTGTTCTTTTCTACTGTCCTTGGACTTGGCCAGCCAGGAGCTATAGTTTTATTTGTTTCCAGTCCTGTGGGGAACACACAGACAAAAGACGGGCACAGGGAGAGGGAAAGAGACACAAGAGAAAGGAGAGAAAAAAAAGAAAAGCATGCATGAGCTCAAGTGAGGTGAAACTAAATCAAAAAACAGCAAGCAGCATTTTTATCAATCCTTATCAACCTTTTATTTGCCCTTTTTTTTTTACAAGGTCAGGGGTAAGGCATTTTGTATTGGCTTGGCTTAGACAGAATTTGACACCTTTCTGGTCCAATAAAATCAAGGATCACATCCTTCCTGTCGTGTATAAATACACCAGTTGAGGCTTAAAATCTGACTTACATATTTCTACTTAGAATGACACAATTGTGGATTTAGTTTATCCAGCCAAATGGAAAAAAAAATAAAAATACCTTGAATCTCAACATGAATTACTTCTGCAAGTTTTTTCACATGCCACAACAAAATTGTTCCCCATCCCGACCCACCGTGAAAACAAAGTAGTATGACTTGTCCAACAAGGAATTGTTCCAAAGAAAAAGAAAAATCACCATTATTCTTGTACAAGATTCTGCTTTTGTAAACCATGCATGATAAGAAATGAATGAAAGTTCTGGGGTGGAGCACATGTAAACTAAACATGTTACCCATGGAGACTTCCCCCATTACTACATGCATGATGGATTGAAACATGATGTCTAGGTACATGTATAAATACATACATCCAACATTAAAATCAAACTAAGCTATGCGCAATATAGCCCCTAAGCAATACATTTCTGAAATGTGTGTTTTAAATGTTTAAGATTGTAACAGGATATGAAATACACTGTACAACTGAAATCCAATCATACAGAAAAGAGAGAATCTTTTGCATTTGTTATTAACAGAAAAAACAATTATTGAACACTAAACAGGACAATTTAAATGTCAGAAAGTAAATCTGATATTGGCAATTACCATGAAATTAAACATGAAAGCAGGTATTGATAGCCTGTATAATGGTCTTACATTTCACCAAATAGATCAACCCACGTACAACATGGAGGGGAAAAACTGTACACTTGATAGTTGTCCAAAGGGTTGTCTGAATACAAACTTTCAAAATAAATCAACAATAACATTGATTTCACCTCTCACGTTTGCAAACACAAATTTCATGACATTAAATCTTTATTCATGTGCTCTTACAATCCTACCTGAGATACCCAGAATAAAGATATGAAGAAACAATAAATAAATAAAAACACCAACAATGGCTAAAATAATTAAACAGATGCATCAACAAGTCTATATTGGGGGAATGTCTATGTTACCGTATTGAGTCTGATTGTATAAACGTAAATGTTATTCCCAATTACTTAAACTGTTATAAAATTATCAGCACTGCAGTTTAATCTTCTCCATAGTGGTCAAGTCTAGACAAGCTGACCTAACATTCAAATGAACCCGTTGCCATGGTTGCAGCCGTGTAAGGTAAGAAAAGGAGCAAAAAAGGGAACCTGGAGGCAGGTCAACCACCTGACCAGGAAAAACCACCCCAGGGGAGACCTAAGGAAAACCCATCAAAACGGATCAAATTGAAGACACTATCTAATTTATCTTCCTTTTTTAAAGTTCATGAGTGTTGGAGCATACCCCAGGGTCGAAATACATGCAAAACCGATTGTTTGCACTGAGGAACGGGATAGGGACCGTGCTTTCAATTGTACAAAAGGAGAAAAATGCTGCGAAAATGTAATTAAGGAAGACCTGTGTGTACAGTGTAAAGCAAACTGAATACTTGCCTAGAGTGCCGTGAGGCATTTGTGATGATTGTGGCTGTTTAACATTGGATAGCAGCAATTCCTTGACCTTATGAGGACAATGACTAGACCACTTGGGGGCACAGACTACTGCTACTGCCAAAGTATCTATTCACAGTGCTAATAACTGCTTATTTACATGATCAAAGCATGGTCAAAGTGGCCCCTTGATATGTTTAGAGAACTACTAGTCTGTTCCTAATAACTTTGGATCTCGGACTGAGGCGCAAGGTTCCTCAGGGGGGTAACCACACTGCTAGAAAACATCAGCCCAATCCAAGCCTTATCAAACCTCTGATCCTATCTGCAATGTGATTAATCTCAAACCACCAAATGTATACACAAAAACAGCTTGTTGTGGCTAAGCTAACAAGCCCTACAGTTATCCAATAATATTCAACAAATACAAGTTTGTTTCATTAACCCTGAGGAATGTTTAAGAACAGGGTGGTTCCACATTCTTGTGCACAGAAAAACGGGAACATTTAGGGTCCATATCTGCAGAAAAATTATGTAAAGGTCTGATTTTTCCTTAGAAACATTCCATACAAAATACAGCCCTAAACAACATCAACTAGTCTTTGACAAGGTTCTGACAGGAAATATTCAACAATCATCAATGAACATTTAAAAAAAAATTAAATTGAACATGAGTCAATCTTTCAGGGAACATGTGGGACAAACAACAAGAGGTCAAAGTCACATTAATGCCTCAGGCTAAATTGACACAACATGTTAACAGGAAGCAGGGTGATGATGAAAAAGTGAATTAAACATTATGGGGACATCTACTAAAGAGATAAAGTTAAGTAGCGGGTGAGGTTCTCTTACAACGATGTTAAAATCACAAGGTAAAGTAAAATGTTACCTCCATGTTGAAATATGGGTATACATGGAGAGCTTTGATGATTGTTAGAAAGACATTTGATGATTTTTATTTGTCATTTTGGCATTGCAGCTTTAGCCACTGCCCAAAGCCCTGAAATCGGACATAACCTACTTGTATCCACTGATTCAATGCTTAGTGCTCAATTCCAGCCGGATGATTACACTTCTGGTATCTGTGATTGAACCACCAATTCCCAAATCAAAGCTGTCTTTATTGGACCAAAGTGATATGAAATTGAGCCCAGATGTGGCACACACTTGCCACTTGAACATTCTGCTATAACTCCCACATTGCCAACTCATTGACCTTCTCAATTAGGGTTAGGCTGCCCAGGGCAAAAGGCTACCTAACCATTTGATTGGTTCAAAGCACATCATGTGACTTGAAATGGAACTTCAATTGAAAAAGCAGCTGGGTATTCTATTGGTCAGGCCAATCAGGCCATTATCAGAGTTGTAATCCAAATTAAGGCTTGGACCTAAGGGATGGGGCCAAGAGTCCAATTCCTGTCACTTCTCTCGTTTCAGGTAGAATCATCACTTATCTCATACTAATTTTTATTGTGGGGAATACAGTGTTGTGAAGCTTTACAAGTTTCTTCAATGCAACAAGGTTGGACTAGTCCAAGCTGGTTACCCTTTGATGATAATTATCTTGCACCGATGCAAAACAGATTATGTTCTGCTCATTAACCCACTGCATGTGACTACTGTTTAATTAATAACCATGTTGTATTGAAGACATTTACAATTGTAACAAAAGACACCATGTGATTTGTAAAATCTGAATTCAACTATAGTCTACACATCAGGCATGTTACTTCTATGGTCAGTTCATCAATGGCTTTACCTTCTACAACATGAGCTCATGTGTGACCAATTGGAGACATAGAAAGTCAACAAAAGTCACTCTAATTGTATTTTGATTTCCCCTATAAGCCCGGGCAAACTCAGGAGTTTAACTAATCTATAAGAGCTTCTCAATATTAGTGAGCAGTCAGGTAATCCATATGTTTCTCTTAATTCATGTTTGAGACTTAATTTCTGCCCCAACAAAGTGGTTGACAATAACAGGTTCCCACACCTGTCAATTGATGTAACAAAGACAACAAAAGTGGTTTATTTTAATGAGCCATGTGATCCTTGCTATGGCAGCTGTTTTTAACTGGTTGTGTAAAAACCTGGACATTCTGTCTTTACTGTTGAACAAAGCTTTTTTTATAGCAATTCCACAGAGGGTCCATTCCAATACCTGTACCTATGGTTGATGGGGGTGCAATCAGTGCTGGTACACAATTACTACACACAGATAAGTTTGCCCTCGCAAAATTTGATAACAAGTCAAAACAAAAAATGATCTATATTGTTTGTGTCTGGTTTCCTGCTTAGCTTCGCTTACTGTATGTTTATGGAAATCTTCACTCATACCACGAAATGACCTATGACAAAAATCACAAATTTTTGTGAATCAGTATTTATACAAATGATTAATATACTCATTAGTTAACATTTTCAGCAAGTTTCAGTACCTAATACGTAATGGTTTCGTAATTGGTTTTGTAATTACTCTAATTGGTATGAAGGACGTATCACTAGATTTGCCATTTTGTATTTCCACAAAGTGAACCTATCACGATACATTATCCAAAGTGACATATTAATTAAAATAGTTGCAGGACTGAAAACACACTGACAGTTCTGTACGAATACAGAAGTCAGCTTTATTTTTGTCTTAAAAAATAGAATTAAAATAGTAAGCAGACTCCAAAACAGCAGTTCGAAAAGATATTGCAAATTCAATCGCGATTGGTCACTTCGAGGTAAGAGCGACAAAATGTTTGCACCTTTATTAGATCTAAGTTGTTTGTTACAGACAGCAACATTGGTGGAATAAATCATTTAACCTACAATACATGCCTGGAGAAAACAGCCATCTCATATTTGAGTTGCTAACACCATGGAGGTCTAACACCATGAAGTTGGCCTTGTGTGAATAAATACCAAAGTACAATCTCCTCTTAATTTCTAAAAAGGAAGAATCCCTACTGAGACAAGGAACCCCAAAACTGGCAACACACTACCCACAAACAAACTAACTATGACTTGGAAGGAGAGTCAAATACTTCTGGTTTTAACCCAGCAGATCTAAGACATAGGGGGTGTTTCTTGGTATCAGGGCAAGCACCAGGCAAAGTACATCGGCGCGTAGTCAATGCAACAAGTCATAGTTTTCAGTACAACAAGGTTTGTGTGTGTGTGAGATACGACTTTATTGCTTGGACAACGTTAACGATTATGACATCATTTATTGTTAATAACCTGTATCTTTTTAAGTACTTTTTGGACAAAATACAAATGTTTACAGTTTATTCAGACAAAAATGAAACACCTTTTGTATATTTCAACTCAATTTCACAAAAAATGTGACATACGACCTTGCTGCACAACACAACAATATGTTCCATGATATGGCAAACAAAGCGTTTTACAAATGCACAGTGTACAATTTTCTTATGGTTAATACACTATTATTAAATAACCCCTTATATCTTACAGATCTGCTAATCTTGTAGAACTTTTTTGTTATTTCACAACAATAGAGAGTTAACCTAAACATGCAGACAATACAGCTTGAAGGCAGTGACAATAATTGAAGCAAACGTTTCCCCCCAAAATAAGAACCCACAATCCAGCCCTAGAGGAAGGGCATCACAAATACCTATAAATCTGATCTTAGACATTCAGCCTGCTCGTAAATATATCCTTCCCTTGTGTTTGGTCCTGGGGTCTTATTCAAGACTCATTTATAAAGAGTTTTTTGGTTTCATCAGTTTTATGGGAGGTTAGTTCAAGTTTACATGGGGGAGGATTCAGGGAAGTCATAAATGTGAAAGTTGAGACAATTGAGGTTGAGGGGTTGTTTGAAACGAGAAGGAAATGACAAAGATGTGAATCTGATGACTGCTGTGATTTCAAGGTTTTGTGCACCACTAGCCCCCCAAACCTTTGCTTGGTTGAATACAAAACGATAAGGGTGAACAAAGTATTTCAACAAACATTTTCTTGGCAGAAGCCACCAAGGTAGAAAATAAAATTTAAAAACACATTGCATCAACCGATGTGGACTCCCTGTACCTATATACCCCACATAGGTTTACAAGAATGTACATTTATGTCTGGTCAAAACTGTCCTAAAAATAAAAACTGCAGGTATTATGACAAAAACGTCAGGAAAGAGAAACTAATTTGTGGAAAGGTTATATTGGTGTTGTTGACTGAAAACTGAGATTAGGCTTTCAGGCTGAACTTTTCTGAGAAAATTGCAATATAAGCTATAAAAAGAACAACAAGTATGACACTCCAGGAAAGCGAGCTAGAATTTACCTTTTGGTGTTTTGCATATGTTTTTTCTTTCATGAAAAACGTGCAAAACAGCAGGAAAAAAACATCCCACCTGGAAACTGACATATTCAGACCAAAGGCTGATCATGACATGTCTTTTCTTGCCTCAGGTTGATTTTTGTAATAACTTTATTGTTAAATGAAGCAAGACAAGTAATCATATATCCTTTAATCCAAGCAACTGTGATGAAAATTGATCCTAGACCTTCATCACACTCTCACCATCTTTGTTAAGTTCCTTACTTATAAACATTGATTCTGTATATATCAAAATGGGACAGGCTGAAATTGTCCTTCCGGCCTCAGTTTGGTTATGTAGGTTCAAATTGAAGAATAGCAGATTGGCTGATTAGTAGTGATGGGCTCTTAGGTATGAGTGTAAACTGTCTTGTGGGATTGACCATCAAGAAACTTGACTTGGGTGAAAAATAATTATAGGATCAAACTACCCAACATATTCGCCTGCCAGAGATTCTGTCATCGTTTGGAAAAATGTTGAAATGCATCATCAGCCAGTGAGTCATTTCCTACTTAAGAAAGTGTACAAACTTACTGAAAGTGTTTTGATATAATCGTCACTTACGCCACGAACTGACACACACCTACCAAACTAGTCAAAACTAGCAATTGAAGAAAATTACATCTAAAGTTGAACACTTTTTAAAACACCACTATCTTCAAATTTCAGAGTATTTTCAACTAGTTTTCTTAAAGTGGACACTTGATGCTTTGACAATTATACTGTTTATGGTTGTTTTACAACCAAAATTAATGAGCAGTAAACACAGAAAGGCTTGTGTTAGTTTGTGAAACCAAAATAAAAGCAAAACAGACAAATCCATGTTTAAGAAGAGAGACACTCCTATGTATTAAAACACTACGTGTGTCTCACTTCGTAAAAACGAAGATCCAAGCAAGCGTGCACCACACACAAGGTTTGTGTTGATTTGTGAGAATGTGTTGTTTTTTTTCAAATATGAGCTAAGTATGTATGTGCATTACAATGGTACAGGCAATCTTTGTGAATGTTCACTTTCATGCAAAGGTTGCAATGCATTGTCATCTGAATTTAAAAATTGAAGCTCTTGAAGCTTTTAAACTTCACGAAGTTGTATATATATTGATAAATATTGTTTTTACATGTGAAAAACTGAAAAGTGTTTTTGTACACAAGGTGTCAGTTCCTGTCGTCAGTGCTGAAATTTTCCAATGATGACAGTTAAAGATTCTTCCATTCTTCCCATATCTTAAAGGACATTGCATGCAACAAATTCACAAATATTTTACCAAAGTTACATGCACTTTAAGCAAACTTAAATTCAGGCTTGTGATGTTGCCCTCAATATTACTTCCGATTCATCACTTCTATCAATGTTTATTGAAGCAGTCATCACAATAAGTCAGCCAAATCAGGGAAAACTCAACAAATCAAACTAGATCAATACAACAATAACCCAATTGAGTTTCCCTTTACAGCAAAATAAGACAGTAAAAAGGCAATCCAGCATTGAATTCCAAACACACACAGACAAAAATGTAGATATTAAAAATAATCCCCTCACAAAAACTGTCCCAACTTATTTATCAATTGATTTGGATTTGGCATTTTCAGCAGTCCTCTAATGGCCGATGACAATCAACAAGGGTGACCAAGACCTCTGCCATGTGATCAGCCGGCTGCACAGCGTATTATCACAGTTGAGGTGCTAGGAGCAGGCATGAGGCACGTTGCACATGTTCCCTAGATATACTCTTCACTTGACAAGGCATCAGGTAATAAAACAGCAGGGTTTACACTGGGACTATGGTTGCATCCAATAAGTGAAGACTTGAGTTTATTTATTATGGTATGGACATCTTGTTTTTTCTACCATTTAAATCAATATAAAAGACTAAAATTATTCTAACACAATGCCCAAATGGAAAGGTTCTGATGCAGCTATGCAACAGATCATAGCAAACGCCTGTCCATTTACAAACAGTTTAGTAAGGTTAGATTTATTTTGACTTTTTTATTTTTCATATAAGAGCAACCACAACAATTAAGCAAAACTTAAAATTATGCAGCATTTTGAACTTCACAATTCCTACCTGCCTCGTACATTCAGATAATCATGTATCATTCTTGCTAATTTACTTGTTAGGGATTATGCCCTGAATGTGTGAATAGCTCTGTCAAAGTGTGAGGGCAGAGAACCCCAACTCTGACTATTCACTCTATAAAGGATCAAAAGAATGTGCAGTCATTGCCAAATCAGTTTTAAAATCCCTAAGAAATAAGTCCCGCTTGCGGTGTTCTCTTTATTAGAGATCTGAACTGAAATTGCAAACGAATTGCAATCGACAACACTTGATCGAACGATAATGAGACAGAACTTTGGTGTGCATTGGTGTGCATTGACCAGAGAGGCAGGTAATGTCAATGGACTTCTGCAATTTTCTCTCGTACCGACTGATGGAAACACTCCCCCCCCCTTTTATGCAGACTGCAATCAATGCTTTATTAGCTGTAGTTAACCGTTCATTCTATCAAAAATTGCCACATGGACACTTTCAATCATGTGAAATTCATAAATTTTTATGAAGTTCGGCGATCACTTCATGATTATGATGGAATACCATGCATACATGAGTTGACTCTGCAAATTACCAGCAGCAATGAGCTAAGAAAGTTCAAACAGGCACGCAAAACAACTTCACATGAACATCTGAACAAGCTAAACCATCTGTAGTTACAGTATGAATTCACGTTACTGAAATTATTTGATTTCAGATTTCTTTACTGTATAAATCCTTGGCTGAAAGACTAAATGACTATTTTATAATACAAACAGTATTATGGCTTTGACAAAGAACCTGCCAGGTCAAAGATGAAAAGCCAATGACGTCCATTTTACATGTAACCTGTTGTCTTTTACGTTTGCATGTACTACAAAAGCTGTCAAGTTTATAAACAATAATGTCTAAATAATAAATATCAAAGTAAAATGTTACAAATTCAAATGCAATATTTGAAAATAACATCTTTTGTCTCCAACAAATATTAGGAAAAGAATAACTCCAAACATGGTTTTAGATGAACAGCTCATAACAGATTTTTACTTCCATTTGGGATAATAACCCGAACTGCACTGCGTCTTGAAGAGACCGAAACCAGCAGTATACTTTCAATTTCCGATTATTCTATCAAAGCACATTGACGTTTCCAACAGACGGCTTGCCCCCTTCGGACAGGTTACAACAACACTGTCTGATGAGTATTCTAATTAGGGTTTAGGCAAGTCCTCATTTTGCCGTCATTACACCGGGAGCACTAACGCAAACGTGCTTAATGCTGAACACGGACCCAGTGAGTGCCTCCTATCGTCATGTCACAAAGATAAGGGCACTGAGAAAAAATCCAAAACAAAATTGGCTAGGAACCATCGTCCAGGACTGCAAGCTCTCTATTTTCCTCTACTTCCTTTTCGGACTATGGAAGAGACTTTGGAGGGGGAGACAAAAATTGATGAGTGTTTTTGTTTTTGTGAACGAGTGAATGTGCCTTGTCTTCTTGGCAAGGGAAGCAGAGAGGGGTTGAATTAACGCCATCACCATACATGAAGGCCCCCACGGTGGATCACTTTACACATTTTAATACTGACGCAGTGGCGAGCATGAACGTGGGATGAATGCTTGACACTGGGGCTGAGCCGTTTTGCTTTGGCCTTAGATAAAGCACAAGGAGTGGAAATATACAAAGGTGACTTGGTGTAATGTACGTGGGTAGGCCTATCTTGTGGAGGTTGTTGTCCATTCAGGAGGGATTTAGAATAAGATTGGGGGACTTGCTACATTTGGCACCCCCTCAATTTCTATTTTTGGCCTTTATAGGACCCTAACAACCTAAGAGTGTGAGTGCATGAGCATGCACTACATATCAAACAGGTGTTTAATGTATATGTGAATTCTCATTTTTCTCAGGATATTTTGTGCTTGAAACTGATCTCATATCTGTATTTACAATAAGTATGATAACCACAAAAACCACAAGGAACAGAAAAATGTCATTTAGCAAATGTTTTCTGGAAAATTTGTAAATCTTTTCCTGGAAAACTTGTCCCCCCAAGAACTGGTTTAACATGTATGTTGGTTTTTTATGACGAATGATTTAGACAGACTTTTTTATCATTTTCCTTTAGTTTATTTTAATGTATTACTGAGCCATTATACTGCTGTTTATTAATTGCGTCAATCTTTTCTTCTTGCTTGTACACAAATTTGTTGTTCAAAAGTATTTTTGAAAGTTGAGGCAGAAAGAAGTGGCATATGTTTCAAGCTGGAACTAAACCTTGAGGCGTATGACAAACTTTTTCAATATTCTCATAACCTTCATGTATTGAATGTGGGTGCAGTTTTCAACAATGCCAAAGATGAAATAAATTGACAGGAACAAAAACAAAATACAATAAAAATCCTCGAAAGTGAAGGAAATATTTTTGTGAAATATTCAATTTGACCTAAAGAAAGACTTCTATCCAAAAGTACACATTTGTGCATAGAATCTACATTTACAAGTCTTTTCCTGGAGTTATTTTCCCAGAGCTATTTTCCCAAAGCCAATGATTTCATCTTCTCTCAGTTAATTGTCAAATGTTTTGTAAAATGACTTTCATGAAAATTGAACGATAGGCTAAATTTCTTCAAATAAAAATATATAAAAATTCCCATATGGCGTATTTTTTTGTATACAGATTCATAATAAACCTATAGTAAACTAATGAAAATACAGGGAACCATTAGATTCATAACAAATCTATGTTTACATAAAGATTTGTAATAACAATCTATACTTTCCTCAAAACTCTCTTTGTTGCACTATTTCCCCACAATTTCCCTATAAAAATATCACTAGCAGAAATAATTCAGCACAGTTACCATATTTGGATTTGTTTTGTCACAAATGCAAATTTCAAATTACGACAAGTCACCAGATACAGCGTCACTGGATGGGAAAGCACCAACATTTATTATCGTTATCCTATCCAGAAATAATTGAATGCCCACTAACCTGACAACATCATCATCAAATAAGGTGTTCATATCAAGGAAACTGTGCATCCAAATTTAAGTTCTGTCAGGTATTTTGTGCATAAACATCTTTATTTCAATAAAACTTTGCATGAAATAGCCTGAAATTTTAACCCAAGCAGGTGTAAGAACAATTCAATTGGTACAAGAAGTAGAGCTTCCAGTAATGTTAGATACCTCCTTCAAGCTGTGCCCCTTGTATTGCACTGACCAATAACAACCATCAACACATGCCCACATGTTTAACATATCCAAATCACATACTACAAAATGTAATCTTATTAGGGTTATACCCTTACACTGATTTGTTATTATGTGATTATTAAACATCAATTAAAATGTAAACCAGTTTCCACTACTTGGACTGCTGTGTTGTGTCTTTCGTCTGGCTCAGGGCAGAGGAGGGCCCATGTGTCATGCGTACTACCGACATGGGTGCTGTTGATAAGCAGTTGCTATGATGTGGCAATTGATGGATCAGTCTATTGTTCATTTATCTTAAACATTTATGTTTCCTACATTCAAAAGGTTGTTTGTGTTTTTGTCAATAACACACACTTTGTATGTGTTGAACAACTGCAATCCTGATACTTTGTTCCTATTACGACAAGGGAGTTTTGCCTGAGTTTAGGGTGCCACGTTGGGGAGGGGGATGTTAAATTGCACTAGAACATTAAACAGGGCACCAAGGCAATGACCAGGGGGTATGGTACCTTCAGGAAATCAGATGCAATAGTCAGTTTAAAATACATTCCTTTTTAAACACCTGTGGATTTAGTAACATAAATTGTTCTTCTTTAACAAGGCAAGACAAAATTATATCAGATTCAAATCATTCATCATCCATTTATACTAACAATTATTATTAATATTATTAATTCTGTTACAAAGTTTTTCCTTCTTTTGAAACATAAAACAAAACAATAAATAAAAACTAGAGTTGTGTATTTGTTTGCGAACAAAATCCAGAGCTGTTCCTTGTTAAACCGCACCTTTAAAATGATGTCACGTGACGTCATTATAACAGGACCTCAAATGAATACAGAAAAGGTTTCAGTTTGATTGGGCATTTATTATTGTACATTTAAATCTTGAAAAAAATTCTCTCTTAAGGTGACATCATGTGACACTTGATGACGTCATCATGATGTCATCGTGATGTCACCTCAAACTGTAGATGCAACACATCCCTGCTTGAATACATACAAGGTTTCAGCTGGACAGCGCATTTTTTCTGTATAATAAATTTTGCAAACCGACACCTTTTAAGGTGATCTCAAGTGGCACTTGATGACAGACACCATTAGAACAGGACCTCGAATTTTGGCTTAAATACATGCAAAAATTCAGCTTGGTCACGCATTTTTTCCTTGTAATAACAAGTCTTAGAAAAGTGCGCCATTAAGATGACGTCACGAGATGCTTGATGATGTCATGATGACGTCATTGTAACATGAACAAGGTCTAATCAAGGTTGTAACATGGTGTAGGTTTGAAGTTTATCCAATGTACAGAAGTTTGGATTTTGGCCTAGAAGATTTTTTGAAGTAAAACAAAGGCAAACTTTGACCTTCCGGTACGACCAGAAGTAAAGGTCAAAGCATTTTTAATGTTAACTTTTCAAATGTTGCAGCAGTCTATCAGATGCCCTTGAATTATGAACATCATAGATTTAGTATTTCATGAAATACAGTGAATGGCAAATGGTCAAATTAAACGGCTTGTAATTTGATACCCAATATTATATTTATGCAATAGGTCTAATCAATGTCTACACATATAGACATATGAAATTGATGAGATGTTAGGAAGACAAAAATTACAAATAGAAAAGAAGAAAACAACTTTAATGAAAACAATAGCTGTTCCAGTGTAAATAAACAGCGTAAATAAACAGCATAACTATGCGTAAATAAACAGCAATATTAACTTGTTACAAGCTTACGCCTTATAAATGGACAATTGCCTCATTTCTTGATATAAATACCATATGTCATGTCATAATGAGATATTTAGCAGTAAGTGCCTAAAGGCCAACTTAACGCATATTCACCTATGTTTACATAACTTGATATTGGTGTATTTTGCAAATTTTCATTAACATTGTTGTTCCCGCGTAAACTTTAATTAAATCTGATTGTTATTCAAGTAATATGATTGACACCTGTCAATTGGCCAATTGTACAACAATCTCAACATTTTGAAATCTTGTTAAATCCAACAAATACAGACGTTGTCCTATGAATTTGATCTTATAACAGCACAAAGCTGTCAAGTGAAGGGGAAAAATAAATTGAAATGCTCCTAGACAGACATAGACAGAGTTGAATGATTCAACGACGATTGTTTGCCTTGACGTGTAAAAAAACAGATTTTCACAATGCATGCATTCCCTATACCTGGATTGGCTGGAGGCAATGTTCAGTTTGCTACTTATAAGCACAAGCACAAGGAAAGAAAAAGAGTAGGGAAATATAAGAAAAGGAAAAAAAAACCTTCAAGCTTGAACAAACAACCAAAAAAATTCATATTTATTCTCAAACGACCTGACTCATCAATACAGGTTCACAACTAAACAGACATTTTCGTTATTTGTTCTATTCCGGAGGGCTAATTCAAAACTAGTCTGAAAGCCTTTGATGCTTGGCAAGACGTCGATACGGCCGTAAGAAAACACGACTAAGAGCACATTAAAGATGCAAAGTTTTCCTGCTCTTGAGTCGGGGACCGAAAAAAAGGGACAAAAAAACAACAAGCACTCTGTGGTGAATAGGTAATACCTAGGTTCAGTGTATGCCAGGCCAGTGGCCTCTACGTTGGCCAGCATCCATGCTATTCTTTATCGCTCAGTCCCATGTGATGCCATTGACTCCCTTCCCCTTGTCGTATACACCCCTATCAGATTGGGCCATTCCCAAGGTACCCTCTTCTCTTTTGGAAAGTCTTTGTGGTTGAGTGGGTGGACGGGTAAACTCAATAGCTCCCATGGTCTACTGTCTGTGAACTGATCTTCTCAGAGGCGTACAGATTTTAACCTGAGACGCGTCAGAGAAGATTTTGTTATTTCAAGGAAATGTATCCATCAAGTAAACAAATTGTGAAATATTTCTAGAGGCATAGGGTAGACTCTGGACAACGAGGAAAAGAGTTTATCAAATCTGAATTGATCTCAACAGTAATTTGTTGTCGGACCTGTTAATTAACTTTGAATTTAATGCGTCATTAAAATTCTGTTTTGAGAAAATAATCAAACAAAAGATTCCAATCCTTGCCCTAAACCAAAACCAGTGATGATAACTCTATAACCAAAAGCCTTATCCTAAAACTAATTACCCCAACCCTAACCCTAACCTCACCTTCTGGTCGCAATGCAAAGTGTCTGTAAATCCTGATTTTTCAAAAACCAAAATGTTTCCTTTATAATTTTTTTCTAAAAGATTAGTTGAACTGCTCCCCTCTTCACATCCCAGGCAGAAAGGTCAACTGCAGCTTCCATGGTTCATGCAGGTAACTTTGCAAATAAAACAACTCCTTAAATACATGCAGTCACACGGCAACCAGGAAAGCAAAAAGTAAAAAGAAGAGAAACTAGATCTCCAGCGAGGTTGATGAGTGAGAATTTCGATTTGCTGTCCATGAACACCTGAACCCAAAACATCGACTTCAAATAAAAAAGAAATAGAAAAAAAGGAGGGGGGGGAAAAAAAACATCTACAGGTTTTTGACCTCACTAGATATCACCAGCGAACATCTCAATAATCCTTATCTGTTTGGGTAAATACTCTTCTTTAGCAGGATTCACATTTTTGCCGTCAGGGGCAAGGGCTCATTTCGCCCTCTTGAAAAAGTTTCCACAAAGCGAGACTTCTTCTTTCTTGAGGGACTGCCGGGGTAACACGATCCCCTGATTATCCTGCAAAGTGGACACGTCAGCGTATTTCTCCATTACAATATGGAGAATTAATGAGTAGAATGTCTGAATACATGAATTTTTAGCGTGTGGTTTTATGGACTTTTAAGTTGATGAAATTTACTATTTTTTTTATATATATATTTTTTTTTGGTTTGGGGGAGGAGGGAAGATGATGATGATACAGTGAGTTCATTGATCGACCGTTTACATGGATGGGCGAATAGCCTGCAAGACCCCAGGAAATCTGAATGGACGACTTTACAGTAGAAAACACCTGTTCCAGGGGAGGTACATGTTTAATGTTGTATTGTCATTTTCCCTGAGAAGAAAACATTATCAAAGGTACATAACAAGGAAAAAATTTACACAAATCTACCAGTTTTTATTGTATGCATGTTTGCATATTCCTCTAGTTGATTTCTTGTGTATAAAAAAAAAATTCACCAAAAAAAGAACAAAATATTTTGAAGTTTCTTATTTAATTTCAACTTCTCTATACAATTGTACCTGTTTAGCTTATAACAATGCAATTTTTCGTATTACTATGTTAAGCGCCCTATGCCTGCATGATTAGGGCGCTTTACAAATGTTGGTATTATTGTAAGGAAAAGGCACTGCAGTGATGACATCAGAAGAGCTGCTGCTCTTGAGATGTACATCAATACAATGTCATGCAACTGTACATACACATGATGGCGATACAATGGCACAAATGACTCAAACAACACAAACTCCACTGACACACATGACATTTCATGACAATGACAATTTGTTCAGTGACAATTTAAAAGAACACCAATTATTACTTATTCTTAAAAAAACTCCTCCAGTGTTATACTATTATATATCCAGATGCAAAAAAAAGCACATGACACATTGCACATGTTGCATAATTATTCTCAATCTAAACAAAGTTTAAGGCAATGATCAAATGACAAGATAGCCAAGGTTTTACAATTTAAAACGTGTCATTCCTTGATACATGAGCTGTATGTGAAACAGGCTACACAATTAATTATCCAGCACTATTGGTCAAATTAATTCATAATTCAGAACTGAAGCCTAGCAGTCTTTCAAACTTACTCACAGGTTCCTACACAGTTACTGCAGTTTTAATCCAATACTAACTCCAGGCAAATCAACAAGGTTGATAACTCAGGATAAATCTTAATTACTGCCAGCATTTTAGAGAAGCTCTCTTTAAAAGACCTAGGCCTAAATCATCTAGATAGCCATCATATCATCATTTTATGACACCTAACAAGCAAGTTATTCTCAACAAGGGGAAATGCCATCTTTCCGATCGCACATCAAGCCAGCATTTCCGTGCTCGGCACACGCCACGGCGAAATGCCACAGGGGAAGAAAAACATCTTAAATGTAGCGCAACTTTTTAGCGCTAAATGCAGCACTCGGCTTTTATATCAGCGAGGGCGGGCTCTTTGGACTTCCTGTCCAGACAGTCGTGAAAGACAACTCCCAAACAGTGTCAACTTCTCATCAAAAATCAATATGTGTGCATATGGAATAGCGGCCTGGACATTTAGAGAGGACTGCAGGAAGAGCGAGCGAGGTAAAGCGAGAGAGAGAGAGCTAGAGAGAGAGAGAGAGAGCTAGAGAGATAGAGGGAGCGTGGGTTGTTGCAGCAGCCGGGCTCCAACCCCCTTGGGCATTCATTTTAACTGTCTTCCATGCCACATTATTAAAAGTACGATTTCCACTCTGCTTCTCCGAGACATTTTATGCATTACTAGAAAAAAAGGAAAGGAAAGGGAAAAAAAAGAAGAGTTTCTTCTCTTTTTTTTATCTTCAACCAGGGAGACAGGATGATATTCCACATCCTGCATATTTCAACGGTTCTAAAGGGCTCGTTTGGGGTCGGGTTTCACTCAATCCGTGTCAATGATATGCCCTGCATGTCTTGGGCTGTCTACAGCCTGAAAGACCAAGGTGTCCCATGTTGGGCTTCGTGTTGGCCGTGATCCTCTACTCGCTGATGACCCAGATTCACATGGAACAATTCAGCCATTCTGCCCAACCGGGGATGTATGTGACGAGCTCCGACAGAGAACACTAGAAGGCCGGTGCGTGAGGACAAGTCGCTACCAAGTCTTAACGCCACGCGTTCAATAATAAGATCCGTCTGGCAAATGGCCTAAGTACTGCATCATCAGTCTCAGTATGGGTCAGCCGTACTTTACGCAAATATTAATCATGAAAACAATTAGGCCTTTAATCAATAGCTATGTCAAAAAACTATAACAGAAACCAGTGCTATCCATTCTGTTGAGAATTCTCTAGTGTCTTCAGAGAAGATCCTGTTTTAAAAGCCCACAATTAAAAAAAAAAATCTGAGACTGACTTCCTACAAGTAACATAAAACTTCTACAGAAGTGAACAATTAGTTTCATTGACAATGAACATAATTTCCTTTCAGAGTATACCATGGTTTCTTGTACAAAAGCTGATTATTGATGAATGGTCATGGTGTACCTTGCTTCCTTGAGTTCATTATACATTGCACATGTCTCATTTGCAAGTTTAAACTTTTGCCTGGTGTGTGTAACCTGGAAAAACTGTCTGACTTGCTAAAGATTTCTTGATTTAAAAACAGCTAAATTCGTTAGTAAAGAATGCAGATCCTAAAAGCTGCTGTAAGGCATAAATGATTCATAACTTTTAGGCCTGTTTGCTTTAAGGGGACAGCCCATCAATGTTTTTGGAAGAGTAGATTTTCCCCGCCATTTAGCCAAACTTTTGATTGTGGAGATCAACATAATCAAATGGTTGTTTATGGGGTCTTTAAATATTGTTATTTTTTATATATTAATTGTTTTACTTTGACAGTATTTCGGATGGAAATTGGTACTATGGTATAAGCTTTGTTATCAGTGAGCCTTCAGATTGAAACCAGCAAAATAAGAACAAAATGGAAATAAGCAATCCTGTAAGCTGACAACCAGGTCAAAGCAAAGAACACTGTATGGCTTTTTACCTGGTAATCTGAATCTGCTCACCAATCTTTTGACTTTCAGAATTGGGCCAATTTGTGAGGATATTTGTTGTTTTCATTTTTCCAAAGTAACAAAATGGTGCAAATGACTTCCACAAATGATTGAGGTTACTGTTTTGCCTCATCGCAAGAAGCAGCTGAAAAAAGAACTCATTAATCTTCACAGAACGTATCATGCATTAAGCTGTTACAAAAAATGACAAAATTAGATCAGGAATACAATTAAGAAAGAGACTATACATCCAAGAAGAACCACAGGCAACAAATGCAATTGAATTACCACTTTGTGTTGAAACCTGTTACCATTTGTGTCGGGGATTTTACTTTAAAGGAATACTACAACATTGACTTTTAGAATGGACTATTTATTTAAGTGATCATAGTTTTAGGCAAAGTATCATAAAAACAAACCTATGGAAATTGTGGGTGCTTATACATGCATGTACAGGAAAACAACATTAAAATCTTAGATGTACCCAGAAATGCTTCTGAGTGTACATTTTTTGCCTTAAAAGAAAAAAAATTTTCAAATTTAAATTTGGGGCAGAAAAAGTGCTCAGAATTGTTTTTTTAACCGACATCAACTTGTTCCCCTTTGCTGCACCGAGTAACTTTTGTACATGCATACCAGTCAATTATCTTTTGGGGAATATGCTCAATATATGCCAGTCTATACTCTACATTTCAGATCAGAAACTTGGGCCTGGATAACTCTCTGAAACTCCTCTTTCTTAGAAATTTTCCAGAAGAAGGTTAGGAATAGTGATGAAAACATTAAGAAAGACAGGTTTGCTCAGAACCTATTCATTTCATAACTCATACTTAATGTTAATTCCATATGGGGGCTTCACAAACTCCACCAGACCATACACCTATATAGGTTTGGTCAACATTTATAATGGAAAAAGCATCTTACTTTCTTGCATGCAAACTGAGCCTGTGGGGGGTCGGGGGTCGGGGGGGGGGGTTGGCATTTCCCCTTTTTAATAAAAAATTTAAACCAGTTCTTATGATTGATAATGCATACAAAGTATCAGCACATTAAAAAATGATGTTACTTCCAAGAACTCTTATTGCATTTAAGCAGGTCAGTTTGCAGAATTTATCAAATTTGTTGACAGATCAATATTCTGACTGCATCTGAGAGTCACTTAGACCTGACCAAATTACTAAAGCACAAAAAGCTGTAAATGCAGATGAGTTTGACAAAGACTGCAGGCACATAAAAGGAATTGTAGTAATAAAGGCACCAGTCTGTGCACTCTACCTGCAATGTCAACAATTTCTGTATTTTTACACAAATATTTTGTTTATTTGCATTAACATAACAAAAATCTGTAAACAAAGGAATTTTTGTAAATCTTAATAAAATTACACATTTGTATATAACAATTAATTTTTTTATATAATTTTTTTGCCAACAGATTTTGTAAAAAATACCGTCGAATTATGCGGATTAATAGCTATGCAGCTGCATAGGTTTGATATAGGGAGGTTCTTGCCTGGTTTTGTTTTTCAACATAAAAATCAGTAAAAGTACCAAACAAAAACAAAAATCAAGATAGTGAGTGTGTTTTTACAGCTTTTCCCTTTTTTAACTAATTGTTGTTTTGTATTTTCAACAAATGTTATCATCTTATGCAAACTTTTTTAAAATTTTAACATTCAGTTTGTAAAAATGCTCTAAAGTTATGCAGATTTCTTAACTTACAAAATAAAACAGAATAGTTTTGTTTTTTAATAGGTTTTCCTTTTGTTGTTCAATGTTTGTGTTAGTACTTGTTAGTGGGGGTTTGGGGTGGGTTTTTTTTCTTTCAACCAATAGGAATTTTTGTAAATTTGTAAAAGTGCAATCTAACTATTCTATTTGTTTCTACAGTGGATATTTTTTTTAACTTTATATATATTTTTTAAAGTGTAAGTTTACAGTTTGTTAGTATGTATTTTGTCAGGACTCAATGTTGTTTTATAGTGTTGACTTTGCGCAATATCTGTGGAATTTGAAATTCAGTCGATAAATAAGTCTAAATTTGACGGAAATTTTAGGATTTTATTGATATGGTAATAGTTCTAAGTTTGGTATCATCCAGCTGGTATGGAAATAGTCATGCTGGTTTACGATCAGGTGGAAATGCTCCATTACAATGCTCCATTCAATCCATGTAAAAATCCACGCGCCTGTGTAATACCTGATTACACAGCGCTTCAAAAACCACTAACCAGACGTTAATTTGGAAATCATTTCAACGAATTGTAGTGACTTTCAACTCCACAAAAATAACATCGACTGTTTATATGGTAACTGTTGATACTTGCTTTATTTGTAGATTAAATTTGCTGTTTGTACAGGGCAGGTTGCTTGGGGGAACCTGTACTGGTGTTATTGTAAAACAATAAATCAAAACCCTGGGCTCTGCTTAGTGACAGCATGTGACCACAGTCATAGATCCAACAGTGAACAGGTCCTAAAGGTGTGCATTGTTACCAATGATATTGCCTCATTTTCAAAAATCATGCACGAAAACTGCAAATGTTATTTAAAATATAGTGGAGTATTAAGTGGTTTTACAAGAGCAGACCACCAAGGCCTACTTGTACTTTTTTATACATTAGTTTGGCTGTTCAAGTATTAAACCTCACCTTTGAGCCCAGACAAAGATCCACTTTACCCATTGGATGTTGTTTCATTTGGCCCTGAATATCTGCTGTCTCTGAATTGTCTCCTTTTGTTAACACTTTGTTCTCTTTTTTACACATTGGTATTGATGTGTATCATGACACAAAAATCTAACCTTTTCCCTCATTTTCAGCAATTTAAGTTAATTCTGTATTTTGACAAAACCAGCTTGTCTATTGTAACAAAATTTGTAATTATTTTGAAATAACACAAGTAAGTTCTTACAACTATTTACAAAAATAAAAATGATATGAAATCATAGAAAAGTGTTGGCAACTCCGTTGACAGTAGTTTTTTTCTGTACATTTACACAAAATTTGTTTACAGTGTTAACAAGATGGTGCATCAAAACTTCTGCAGTTTTACCCACTTGTATCTCAAGTATTGAAGCTTGATTTAGTAAAGGGAAGAAGCCTGCAAATTTGGTATATGTAAGGTTAATATTTCTGCAGATACATCTTCAGAAGCTGTTTCCACTGTTAAAGCTTAACTTTATACAGTTTTTATTAATAGATTTATTAATTTGTTAAACAAAACAAACTGGACAATCAAAGCAAATCACACAATAGCTTGGCCGGTGACCAAGAGAAAACAATCTGTCCCCGTTTTGATAAAACAGATACAGGGAACCAGACAGAAATGACATCAGCAGCATGACGATACAAGTCTAACATTATAACAACGAACATGTCAACCAAAGTAAAGCCCCTGTGATCGGGTGACCTATTTTCACATGAACATTTTGCCACATCATCTAAATGTGGATAGCATCTTATTTGGATGGTGACCCATTTCAAAGTCGTGTTTCTGTCAGAGTTGGGATAAAGGAGCCCCTTTTGATTGACCTTAAAGGTGAAGTCAAGAATGACTTATCATTGCAAAATCACTTCAGGAGAGAATGAAGTATTATTGAAAGTCACAAGGTTGTTGTCACCAAACTATCCCTATGCATTAAGAGATTTGACAATTATACAAAAACAAATCTTTACTCAAGAGTCAAACAGTGATGGTACAACTCCAACCCTATCATGCACAATTAACTAACACTCTTCAAAATACCTTACATGTCAATTTCAAGAAAAAGAAGTTAATGACAACATCGTTTAGAACAAGGAGCAACATTTATTAGAAGGGTGTTCAGCTGAATGGACTTTTGAGACATAGACTGATACTAATTCATCAGGTTAACAGCAAGACTTCAATCATTTACTCATATTGTTCTATTCAATTGACACGAAAATATATGTGGCTTGTTTTTTTTAAACAGAAAAGCTTTTCAGAGTTTTGCACAACCAGAAAAAAAACAACAACGGGAAAACATGTGGCAAATATCACCCAATCAGGGTATAATGTCTAACCAAGAAACACCCCCCCCCCTTAGCTCACTGTATGGTAGTCAGACCTCGTTTAGATTCAGTCTGTTCCTCATTCCATCTTAATTGCGTTCATCATCTGGAAGCTGATGAGAGACATATGTGTGTCTAGTTCTAATAATGGAGCAATGTCACTCATATAAAAGGGAAACATACACAATGGAGAATGAAATCAGAGCAGATAGGAGGGGGAAGAAACAGAATTAGGGCAAAAATATTGGCATTGCCCAACTGGTCTAGAGACAGCATGTTATGATGATGACAGCTACTCTAGTAAATTGCTGATGTTCAGGCTAGAGAATGAAGGCCAGGGACATTACGTCTAGTGACCATCTTGGTGAAAGAATGCCTACTTTAAGAAGTGTTTATGAATGTCAGAAATAAATCAAATTGTAAGTACCAAATAATAAGTGCAATCTACAACAACTATTTCCAACAAAAAGATGCAGAGCCACCTGAAGGTGACAATAAAGAATAAGTTAACATAGTATGAAAAAAGTGAAAATCTTGTGTCTTTGGGCAAATTGTTATTGGTTTTTGAGTGAATGCAATGTATTTGAAATGAAGGGAAAAGCCAGATCCCAAGACACAAGACATGGTGCTGTAGATGAAACTGTCTGACCTCCGTGTGCAAGGTGGTTTGACATTATTCTGGTTCTATGTTGGTCCAAAGACAAAGACACCCTGACAAGGTGTACCTGTCAGCACATGCTGCTAAATTTAATATTTCCATTGTCTTAAGCACATCTTACACACTGGTCAGCTCATATGTCATGATATCCTAAGCTGGACCATCCCAGAGGGGGTGTCAATCAACAGGGAGGGGTCTGTGATTTGGTTAGAAGGGGCAGGACAAAACTCTGCCAGCATCCTTTGTGTACAAAATTGATGTGTAAATTTTTTTTTTTTTTAATTATTAATTAAGCAAACAAATAAGGTTAAATTAACTCAGGCAATACCTGGACATATTAGCAACACACTTAGATTTTTAAAAAATCATTTAAAAAAATGTAAAAACAAACCCTCTTAACATTTGGGGGCCAAACTTGTCAGCATCTGCTGACAACGTACCACAGGGACATTGCAACCAGACAGGTAGGTCCCTCCCTGCAGGATTTCAAACAAATATCTGATCTACAAATACAAAGGTTATGGGGGGACAGACAACAAGCCTTTTTATTTATTTTGATTTAAAACATGATTTGGATTAAGGTTTCGCCCACAGCAGAATGATCAGCTTTGTAGTTGCAATGAATGTTCTGCCACTAAGACAGGCCAAAGATTCACTGGAAAGGTTTCTCATTTCAAAACAGTGAAAACTGTGAATCCCTTGGGGCAAAAATGCAGAAAATTTAGACATGTTGATTCAAACTAAAACATTTTGATTATATTGCCTTTACCATAAGAAATCAAAGTAACAACTTAATTTACTAACCCTAACATTTGACACGTTTACCTCATAAATATATTTGTAAAAAAACACACAAATACTTCACCTTTGAAGAAAATTAAATTGCAAATTGATTCACAGGATGAAGGGAGAGACATTAGCAAGAGCTTTGAATGTTTGGTAGGTCTCTAGATAGAATCATGCCCCTTAATAGATCAATCAGAAAATCAGTGCCAAACCTCTCACAGTAACACACAACCCAACCAGGCTGAAAATCTAATATTGCATCCCTCAGCAGTTTAAACACACAACACAACTAACTGAAATTACCCCCAAACCCCAACCCCCAACATCTTTCCACCCTTATTAACCGATAAAATGACGCAAATGTGTTGATGTACTTTTAATAAATAAATCCCTCTGGTTGCAACTTCCCATTTATCTCAGCTTATTTTGTTGATTATTATTTTTTTTATGAGAGTTGAGTACAGGAAGTGTTGGGGAGAGTCCGTTGGCAAGGAGAAAAGCGTAAAAGGGCTGCGACATTGGGAGACAGAGCGGTGAAGGGGAGAAGGAGGCGGGAAAAGCCCGGCTGATTTCACCGTTAGGAGAGAAATGTCTAGCATGAGAAGAGGCCGTCGCAGACTGCGGGATCAATATAACGAATGCGCTAAGTGGGCTGATGCCCCACTTTGACGGATCGACAGATCGAATGGATGGCAGGACACGACCTCTTCCGTCGGTTGCTGTGAAATCCTAAAAGCTCGTTTGCCGAGACCATAATGGAGAATGTCCCTGTATTGCAGTCACTGCTCCCAGGTGTTAATACCATTCAAACCTTTATCTCATTGTATCCTTGTGCTAATTAAATCACTAATTAATGTATTAAACACAGAGGTATCAGTGATTTGTCAAGCTATGTACCATTTTTTTATGTTTTTTCTTTGCAAGATGCATGCTCTGTAAAACATGCCTGGTTTTGTTATCAAAGCCGAGTCTGGGAGGAAATTTTATTCAAAGTAAATTAGTCGGCTGATATATATGCCATCTGTTTAATCGTTGATGACTTGGTGAACATAAGAAATCCTGAAATATCCAGACGATTCAGTGGAATTATGCAGGTCAGTTCAAATAAATCTTCAACTCTTGCTGATGAACTAATACAGCTTCATATTTTGCTTGAAAAATGAATACACACTTTTTATATTACACAAACTAACCTTGAGGTAACACCAACTATTTCATGTATAATGGAAATACACATTAGAGATCAAACCTAATACAACATTTTTAAATACATACACTTTTTAATATATATAATGTTATTATTATTATCATTTTTTTATATATTTTTTGGTAAACAACTTATACAAATAATGCAAAGTGTAGATGACTTGGCTTTGAGACTGAGCATACATCAAGGCCAAACATAATTTGACAAAAACCGTCCATTACCAAGCAATCATCACCATCATAAACTCCCAATTACTGAGCAGCCAGTTGCAATTATACAATATTTCCTCCCTATATCATGACAGGTTATGTATGACCCAAGGTCATTATGTCTCATTAATGGCTGCCTAGACCAAGAAGAGGAAAAAAACAACAATCAAGACCAGGGTCTGCAGTGCCTGAAGCCTCTGAGCTAAAATTGACTGAGTAACAACACTCCACACTCCCCGTGTTTCCAGTTTTACATAGACCAGTTACTAGATGCCAAAGGGTTAAGGAATTATGCAAATAACTGGTGGTGTTCTTAGCAGCTAATTGGTCTGGCGCCTTTTGTTACTGCATGGGAACTGGGACAGACCTGGGCTGTGATACCAGTATACAGCAATGCTGGTAACCAGATCATGACTGATACCAGTATACAGCAATGCTGGAAACCAGGTCATGATGAAACATGAATGAACATCCACAGGGCAAGGTGGCAGGCTGAACTAATGTACAATCCCACACAATGCATTTTAATCAAACAAAAAATGGAATGACTTTCTAATCACATTTGGTTGCCATAATTTAATCAGACGGTTTCACGTCCTTGCGTTTTCTCAGAAAAAGATAGCAAATCAAAGCAAGGTGTTTCTTTAAAACCAAAGGATTGACTGAAAGTTGTGTTTGCTTGTTTTATTCATTCTTTAACATCAGATTGAAAGCATCATACAACTGTATTTTTCTACATATCATATTCCCTCAACTCATCAAAGAAACATTTGAAGAACTAGGGTGCATTTGCTCACCGCCTTCAACTGTGGTATGTAGAATGCCGGAAATTCATGCCAAATTGATGCACTGTATGACACTTTATTCTCTATTTACAAAGTACTTTAGTTTAACATGTTAGATCGCTTGGCACTTGAATATGTAACAATTATTCTTTAAAATAGTTATATGTCAAAACAAAGAAGGGCACTTGTTGAGTTTCTTGTTGAGGTCAACACACATTTGGTCATTTAGACAGAGAGTCATTCCGCGTACTTGAAAAGGCAAACTCACCAGAGGCCATACAAAACTTCAGATCATATACCTTTAGAAACTAGACAAAATGAGCTTCGATTCTATATAGAAATTATCTGGATTGGTTTAAAGTTATTTAAACAGTGATACTTATTGTGTCAAACCACTATTGCCCTTATTTTGGTAAGATGACCTTTACTGTAGACCTTTACTGAAATTTGGATCACACAAACTTACATTTTGCACATGAAACACTGATTTGTTAATTGACCCAAACTAGCGCCATCATCACTATGTCCAGCAGACTCCAGCAGTTGCATCACTTTTCTTACTGTCTATTATGACCAGCTGGAGCTTCTTTTTTTTTATAGCAATACCACTTCTTTATTTGATAGACTGCCTTTTTGACCACATTTAAAACGTAAGACATTAGGCTGAAGTTCTAGCCTTGTTTTTGCTGCATTTTGAAAAAGGAAAAGTGGCTGTATGGACGCATTGATCGCAACAAAGGTGTTATTTGTCCTTTTTAAGGGGTTTAAGTTATATTCCAAAATAAACTATTTTAAAAAAGGAAAGAAAACAAAATAAAAAATCTTTTTTCAGCAACTAAAAAGATCCAAATTGCCCAATAATTTGTGTCTTTGGTGACAACCTCAAGTGCAGGTAGGCCTATCACTCCATCAGTTCGTAACTCAATGATCAGTTTAAAAAAAAAATATATTTTGACATAATATTGTAAAAAAAAAATATAAAAAAAAATTAAAAAAATTACTTCACAAACAAATAATGTGAAGGTGTGATACATTTACAGAATACCCCCTAAGTCTGCACACAATTATAAACTCTAGCACACCAATACTGTGGGCCTAAACATGACGCAACTTTCTATTCAAACTCTTTCTAAAAGATTGAAAAAAGGAAGGGATTTTCCACAAAAGACTTCCATGACTCACTCAACAAAAATGCATTTCTTCCATACAGAATAAACACAATTCATGTTTAAAAAAAACCCACACACAACAACAAATTAAGAAAGGGAAAAAAATGAATTAAGTTCAAAAGAAAAACATGTAAATTTGATCTGTCTATTTTTATAAAGGTATTTTTGACTAGACTCCAACTGCCTGCCGATTAGAGCCCAGTTGGCCCCCACCTGGTGGCAGACTCTAATGACAAACATTTACAACAATGAGAAACCATAGGATTCCGTCAGGGTTAAGAGCCCTTTTTCCATACCACTGTTTACACAAGATCAATTCACTGGGTCTGGCCCGTCAAATAGGGAAGCACCTGCTGAAAAGCATCGTTGGCGGCACAACGCATTGAGAGAATGTGCCGTTATGCACCTTAGAATTGTTCATTCAATTGCCATTCTACACCCCTGGGGTTCTTGATGTGCCTTGATGAAAAGAGAAGAAATACCCCCCCCAACCCCTCTGGTTTCTGAAGTAACCAAGTATAGAAACTTAGAAGCAAGTTTTAGCACTAAACTTTGTTTTGTCTCATGTGTGAGATCACTAAGGGCTATGTCGTTATTGTCTTCACACCGAAATTATTCAAATTTTTACTGAAATATAACAACAATTTAGACAAAGACAACCCCCTGCCAGTATCAAACCCATCCTAAATCAGCTTTACAAATACAACATGTTCTTATATTTTTGCTCTGAATTACTCAAACTAAAGCATGCTATTAAAATAATAGTTATCAGTTTGAGATGTGTGTCCATGGGAGGATGCAATAGCTCGCTCTGAAACCCAGCAGTCCCTGACCATGTTGGCCTTCTGTGGCCTTGTCCTTCCCACAATGCAGATTGACTGACTGTCGTTAAGTACTTAGCAGTGAACAGTTTTTATTGAGCATGGAGGTGTTCTCACAGATATCAATGACATGGGTATAGTGGAGGGCAAGAATGATTGAAAACCAGGTCAGACTGGGTCTGGGAACAGATTTGGTCTTGAGTGTCCTTGTTCTTGAAAACAAAATAAGAAATGGAACCTTAAGATATAACATTTTCGCTCAAAGATGGACAGTTTAACCAATTCAAACGGGTGGTTTTGTATGACATTGGTTTGATTTTTAATTGAAAGTTTGGTACAGTACGTCATTGTTTTGCTTTGTGTTGTTGTTGTTTGTTGGTTTGTTTGTTTGTTTGTTTTGCTTTGTTTTGGGTTTTTTTGAGGGGAAGTACATTCAGTCATTCCAATCTTCAAATTTTCAACAATCACATCAGTCAAGCAACCTGTGATTTTCAACAAATTTCCATAAGTTTTCAAGTAGAACAGCATTAAAGTTTATGTTTTGACCAGCATTTTGAGATGGGTGTGCTTATCGAAATGCAAAATGAGAACATAGTTTCAAGCACAAACTGTTCAGACATTGTAGTGTCTCAGTACTTTTCAGTCAAAGCAATTGTTGCCAGTAAACAAGTTTATGGAAAATAACCTATATGTTTAAACCTATGTACTAATTTATTTATTTGTTTTATGTTTTATTTCCTTAGGCCCTACTAGTAGTATTTTCAGTTGTTATCTTTTCACATTAACAGGCATTCAAAATTCACTCATGTTTCCCTAATTCAATCAAACTAGGGTTTCTTTTTAGCTGCTATTGCATTTCATTTCATTTCTGTGCACACATGATTTCTTTCTTCTCTTTCAGGTTTATTTTGAGTATTCTATTTCATTACTAGACATTCCAGACTACTACTTCACCATTCTTCAGTCCAATTTCTACTACAATTGATAACATTGAATGGCTGACATGCCTCTTGCTGTTGGCTTTTGCAAAATTTAAAGATTTCTGTGATCTAATGAATTTGAATAATTTAATATGACCAGTGGATGCTAAACTACTAAAATAGATTTACTCCTTTTGACTATTGAAATTGAACGCTGATGCAACAGACGTTCATTTTCAAATGAAATAAATGAACCAGGTGTTAAATTGAATGAATATTTGTCAAATTTGGTCGAGAAAACCTGTATTAACAATTGTGTATCATACCTTCCAGAAAAACCCCTGATTTTCCGTGTAAGAACTTAAACAAAACATGTGACTGTAAAAACTTGTTTATGTGACTGTAAAAACTTGTTTAACATAATGCGAAGACCTGAATTAGTAACATATTGAGAGGCTAGTATTACAGAGATAATAAGAGTGAATACTACATGATTGGAATGAAGCTAACTCATCCAAAAACCAACCAGGATTCCTTTAATATGTCTGCAACAAGTGCATGTGATCCCTCTGCCCTAGCATACAGTCCACTGATATTTAAACAAGTCAATCAGGTGATTAATCAACCTTTCCTGTGTCACACATAAAAACCACTTCAAAAAGAACCCTCAAAGTGACAAAACCAAAACATTGGGGACAATGCATTAAAAAAAGCTTGGGGGAGGGCATTTAAAGTCATCTGTATTTGACCACACAACCCCCCAACACGGAGCTGGCCACTAAATGCAACTGCAGACCAGTTATATTTGCCAAGCACTCAGTGAAATGTCTGTGTTTAACAATGGTGTTATTAGCTACTGTGGGCTAGCATAATAGCAGCATAAAAAGGGTGTACCATCCACTCCTGTCTGTATGCAACACACAGCTACCACAAAAGTGCATTGGAACCATATGGCCCAGGCAGTGGGCTGTTACCTGACCTCAGGTGACCCCAGTGACCATAAGTGACCCGTTCTTTGCTACAAGGGGGGAGGGGTTGGCTTTATTGGTTGTATTAAAATACCAGTTAGTTCTTCCACAGGATATACCTGTTGTATTGATTGGGCTCTTCTGAGGTCTGCATGGAATGAGCTGTCACAACAGATTCTCAAGTTAAAATGGGGAAATGACTACAGCTGATTGATAACGGAGGGCAAAAACACTGGGATTGGGATTAATAATGCAATCCAACATCTGGGGAAATACAATATCTGGGAAAATGACCTTTCTGGGAATGCAATTTGTGAGACAGTATCCTTTTCATTAAAGGAATGCTTGAATTATACAATAAAATGGTTTTGAATCCCCCCCAAAGCAGCCTATAAATAAGTAACCCTATGGAACTTGACTGAATTAATTTGCTTTGATTATAAACAGGATGAATTATGATGGTCGATAAATGCAAACAGCTTATAATGCTCCCATGTGGTCGTATTTGTATTGCACTGTCTCATTTGAATTGCTCATATTTGGGGATATTCAACAAAAGTGTACCTTATTATTATTCATTAAGTTAATTTAACTCAAAATTGGCATATTGATCACTAGAATGTGTTTACGCTTTATATCTAAACTAAACAGTTCAAATGAAAGAGTCGTTAAAAAACCAAACATGATATGACATCTTTAAACCCTAAGCATGTACATGTCTACATGACTAGTATGTCAATGCTATCAGCAATACCTGACATCAAACAGGACATTCAAAGCATAACATTTTCAAAAAGTTAGGCAAAGATCAACTGAAGTGAATCTCCACTCTTTAACAAATTCTGTTTTTTCTTTACATCTAGTGGAACAAACAGACAGACAACCCTGGTGACCCCAGAGCATGAATCACAGGGTCTTGATGTGTAAGAAATCTTGCCCCAACATCATTCAGCTTTACAGGTGGCCAATAACCTCATTTGTTTGTCTCTGTTTCCAGGCACGTCCCATTGCGGCTAATTCAAAAAAATTAACGCTGCTCTACTTCACGGTAGGTTTACAAGGAGAGGGAGACGGAGACAGAGAAAGACTTAGGAGTAAATTCAGACAGTGGTCTCAGTGAATGATCATCAAGAGTGGAAATGTTGTGGGTGTTTTTTGGGTGTTTGTATTCAGCTTTGGGTTAATTGAGCATTGCATTAGTATTTGGTTTTATGAGCATGGTGGAGGGGCTAGGGATGGAGTGGACTGAACCCAGACAATCACTGTAACTGGGAATCGTATAGAAAAGGAGAATCATCATCAATATTACACTACAACGGTTTAACTTAAGCTGCTTTGGTGCACAGTAAGCCTATGTGCTGATAGAGTGAAATGCTGTTCATTAAAGTTAAAGGCAGGATATACTTTTGGTAATTGTCAAAGACTAGTATCCTCACTTGGTGTATCCCAACATATGCATAAAATAACAAACCTGTGAAAATTTGGGCTCAATTGGTCATCTAAGTTGCAAGATAATGGAAGGAAAAACATCCTTGTTGCATAGAATTGTGTATTTTTAAATGCCTGAGAAAGACTTCATACCTGAAGCCTTTCTCAGATTCAAATATTTTAGTGAAAAATTACCTCTTTCTGAAAAACTACATTACTTCAGAGGGAGCCGTTTCTCACAATGTGTTATACTATCAACAGCTCTCAGGTGCTCCTTACCAAGTAAGTTTTTATGGTAATGTACTTTTTGAGTAATTACCCAAAGTATCCATTGCCTTTAAAAGATTCCAATGCAATAAGCCCAAGCAGGTGACTTGAGTATGACTGAACAAAAAATCAAGTGTAAATGTGTTCTCTTTAATTAAATCAATGCAAAACCGCACAGAGCAAAATATCCCTTATATTAATATATTATATTCTATTTTAAGTTAAAGGAAAACCAAGTATAATTTAATATTTGTTTATGCTAACCTTCTCCTTCTTTGTTATATTGTAAGTTTAAAATTTTGTTATTGTTGTAACCCTTCCCCAGGGTATGGGGTTTGTTCCGTTTTTCGGAATAAAACTAATACAATACAATTATTATTAATATGTTGTTGTTGTTGTTGTTGTTGTTGTTGTGATTGTTTTTTGTTTTTGTTTTTTCTTTGATAGGTATAGCTCGGGAACAAATCAAACAATTCTCCTGAAAATAGAAAAAGTGTTTCAGCAGAAAATATTTTGGAAAAAAGTGCACAAAAATCTGCAAACAAAAAATGTACATACAAATAAACAACAACTTTTTTTCAGACACTGTTTTCTCTCAGGGGTTGCCTAAAAGTGACTCACAGTCAAATGATCGACCTCCCCTGGAGAGAAAGAAAATATATAGAATAAAACACAGTGTAAAACAAAACCTAGACCATCAACTCATAAAGCTGTCAAAATCTTGAGATGGGGGTCTAAGGGAGAAAAGCAGAGGATTTTTAGACTTTTTAATTGCAGCTCAGAGTAGGATTTAGTGTCCGTCCTGTTTAGTAGATAAAAGGGGCTCTGAATCACCATGGTGACTCTTCTTGACCTTTAGGACAAGACACTGACTATAATGAGAAGAGACAATGACTAAGTGGATGGTCAAATCAATGCAAGTATTATAGGTAAGCTCGTAAACTACATCAGACTCCAAAATATCGGTCACTTGTACCACAACCCACCATGTGCAAAATTATGCTGTAGTACATTGTACAATGAAACTGGTTTTAAGATTGTGAGTTGTTTTGTTAAGGGGGGGTTTTTCCTTGTAGAATGAGAAACTGCCTCTAAAATGAACTTTAAACACAAGTGCTTGCTCTTGTCAAAAACTTTTAATGTAAATTCAGATCAATTTTCTTTACAATACAGAATGAGAAAGAAGTCTTCAACCTAAAAAAAAAAAAAAAAGACAGAATTAAATGGGTTTTTTTACTTGTCAAGAATGAAGTCGTGGCATCAGCTAGTGTGTGCTAGTGTGATTGATTTATACACGAAGTGGAAGAATTAATAATGACACAAAACTTCAACAAATCTTTCATTTAAAATACAGGAGAATGAAGGACAAATCTTATTACAAGAGACTCAATCAAGATCACTTTATAAACTATTTCAGTTACTTTCATTTTCTTATACTGTAAACACAAGTGTTCATGAATAAATGTCCGCGTCAAAATAACTCGATAAAAAGTCAGGCATAAAACCATGTCAAGAAAGAGACAAAAAATTCTCAGAATATCATCAACACCTTGATCCCCATGCCCCACACGAGCCGCATACCATAAACTTTTATCTCAGTCTTACTCACCAAAATAAAAAAATACATGTTAAAAAAAATATGACATGACAGCCAACACATGGCCTCTGAGGTGCACCTGTTGTTCTTATCAATTCGTGTCCCTGGTACATCATGTTGTACTTACACCACAAATCCACAACAACATATTTTCATGTGTGCCAATGTTCACATAAACCTCTCCACATCCTAAGCTTCTGATTGCCTATTCCCTGGCCTCCTCCTTGCTCCTTCCTCCCCACCAAACTACACCCCAAGGACTCTCTTGAGCTTCATGACCCCGTTTTCATTTACACACCCCCATGTCACCCCCAGTGGTTCTGCTCTGGCACAAACACCCTTCACTACGTGCTGGGAAAGCCACTAGTGTCTTCAACCAAACCCCTGTGCCCCAGACATTCTGTTTTGACGTCCAACGCCTGGGACCAGCCTGAACGTGCTGGTAGTGTGTATTCTCTCCCAACCAGACTGACAGCCGTAGAGAAACCACTTAGTGTCTAATCATCGGACCCACATCATCTTCTGTATTGATGTCTTTCCCTCATTTTTTTCCCTTGTCATTGATTAAAATTTCCAAGCTTTGAATTCTTGTCAGTTTAAGGAGAGCAAGGGTGACACAAAGCTGACAACTGACCAATTTGTTCCAACTCCCCAGTGACTCAAAACACCAAGAAGATAAAAAGTGTAAACACACTATGAAAAAAAGTACTTATTTAAAAGATGATGGCCCAGAATACATAAAGTCAGTTTCTATGGATAAACTTTACAACTAAAGGGTCCCATATTTTCAAATAAAAGTTCTATGAGCTTTTGAGGTGGAAAGGGTGCAAACATTGCCCAAGAAACACAGGGTAAAGGGTCAATATTCAGATGCTTTCCTCCTCCACAGTTCCTAGAAATAGTTGACAGTTTCTCTCATTGCTTGTTTCAACATCATTACATTGTCATGTTTTTGCAAAAGTGCCAAATAATCAGACTGAACCCATTAATGTCTCAATTGTCAATCATCATCTGGCCCAAAACCTTCTACCATTTATATTAATATCTACACTCAAGCCCATATGGAACTCTTGCCCCAAAATAGCAATACTATCACGTTCTTTATTATATTGACTTTGGGTTGACAGAATACGGTTTCATAGCCTTTGTGATTTCACAGTGTTGTAGTTGAGACCTACAAGTCTCAAACCGCCCAGGCACAAGACCTAGAAGTAAGAGAATTAAGACCAAGATCTGCAGATCCAAGACTATGACCACTGCCTGTTTGACAACACTGTCTGCTGAAGCACTCTACATGCATCATCATCGTTCTCTACTTATTGGACTTACACTGTAATACTGCACTTTACATGTATAAGCAAGAAATGGTTACTACAAAAAGTACACACACTTACAAGCAACAAATTCCTTCTGCAAACTTCAAACTATCAAATGAACCATCAGCTGTTATTGAGGTTATATTCAAACAAAAAACATTTTGTATGTAAAGAAAGGACTACTCAGCCGAGCTTTTAAAATTTGAAGCTTTTATGTTATGATGCCATTGTTATTAGTGGAGAGAAATGAATAGCGCCACCTGTTGACAACTTCAGATTTATCATCTGTCAGTTGTCTGCTTACAGTGTCAATAGGACTTGACCACTGTCTGTCTGATTACAGAGTGTACCTTTGCTTTCACAACTGAGGCAATGACAGTAAATATACACAAGTACATCAGCATTTTGTTTTATTGGAAATGCTTGTGGCACCTGAAGTGTCCACCTTTGGTTTAAAGCATTTCTGTTGTACAAGAGTACGCAGGAGGAGGAATTTGAAGGTATATGATTAAAGCTCAGTGTGTATGTAGTTAATGATAAAGTTTGAAATTAATTCTGATAAGTCCCCTCTATGATGGGTGTGAAACATTACAGCCTATTGAAATGGTTTAAAACTTTGGAAAAAACACTATGATGGAATAAAACAGGGAACGATGAAATGCAAGAAGAAAACATCAACTTTTGAACAATGTTATAGCTCTTAAAATTCTCAATAAAGTTGTAAAGTTATTTGCTCAGGTTGACAAGAAACTAGAATTCTAAAAAGAATGGTTTTAAGTAAATTTTTCACCATTTGCATGTATCACATACAGTTATGCTTCCAAATCTTTCTACTGCTCGCCAACCACCAGTCAACTAAAAATGTGGGCGCTTCACAGTAAAGGAAAAGTATATCCATTACAGTGTTTAACATCGCAATATTGCCCCTCCCCACCCCCGCATCCAATTCTGCCCACACAGAATATTATAAGAGCTTTCAATCATCAATAAGATCCGGATATCAATTCAGGGTGAGAAAGATCACACTTTTAGCAAATTCTACAAAAGTATCTGAAGAAAATAGAATAAGCTTTTGCAAACTGCTTACCAACCAAGAGGACCTATAGTATAAATGCACAACATTCTTATTGGCCTCACGTTTCGACCCTAGCAGTGTCTAAAAATTAGCTTTTTATATTCTTTAAATATTGTTTAGCCTTTGTGAAAGATTCTCATTGGGTCGAACAGTGATGCCATTCACAAAGTATCTTCCAACAGTCTCACAGATTTTTTCCTTCATGAATGGACAGCCTACAGAATGAAAACAATAACTAGACAAATTCTGAAACCCCCTGGTGGTATGAAAGTAAACCAAACTGACTTAAAAAAAGAAGAAAAAAATGGTTGAATTAAGTCTGAGATGGGATAAAACTGAAGATATTCTGTGGTTGAATCCCCACTAAACAGAAGCAGGTGATTCTTTTCTTTTTCTTTTTAAGCCTGAATCATATCCTGAATGGAAACAAAGAAAAGAAAGGTATAATATACCTGCAAAGTGTTTGTCCAAAGATGTTTCAAAACGATCAGCATTCCCTTAGGGGTTATTTGGAGACAAAGAATGACAGGTTAGATATAAGTGGAATGGAGGAAGGTTTTACAGTTGGAAAAATGTGATCTGTCAAATCTGTATTGATTCAGCTTTCTCTGAGGTGGTATTTTGTTTGACTTTGTAACTGAAAAGGGGTTTCTAAGTTGTATTGGTCAAATGTACAAATAATCAGTAGTTTTAGTTACTGTTTTGTTGATCAGGAAAAACTGTGTCTGTTTTACAATGTGCCAAGAACTTATTCACACATCAGTTTAATCCAACAATAATACTTGATAGATGTTTGCTTTTCATCATTTTTCTGTTTTTATTTGCTTATTTGTCCTAAACTGATTGTCTAACTCCTTTTTCCACAAAGTTAACAATCAATCAGTTTGATATGCGCATCTAAATCTTGAAACCAAGTAAATGATCTGAAAGTCAATGACTGCTCAACAACTGGCCATAATTATCAGTTGTTGACTACCCTACAGGACAGGTGCAATGAGGAACAATCCCTAGATTAGCAAAGTCTGAATCAGCAACAACCAGGCTCTCTTCCCCAACAGATTGCTTTGCAACAGCTTTTATTTTATCAAGAAGCCAACAAATGGCTCAATCAAATTTCATGCACGGGCACAGACAGTTTCTTTCCTAATTTTGTTTTCTTTGCTGTTACCCCATCCCCGCACTCCCTTCCCCTGGATAATGGAAAAGAACTAAATCTAACTGAATATGACCCCCTTTTTTCAGAGAGGTGACACTGCTAAGGGGTAAGAGGACAACGCCCATCTTGGTCTAAGGGTCTAATTAATGGGAGCTTTAGATCTTGAGGGGATGGACTCAAGTATTAGGCATTGTGATCTATCGGTTACAGTCATTTGCGATATTACCTGCGCGGTTGGATTGAAACTCCTAGCCAAGACTTGGCCAGTCAGTCAGAGAGCCTATGGGGATTTAAGCATTATGGGATGGATTGTCGACAGGTGGGAGAGGGGACTGTTGCGGCTGACACTGGAGGGGCTATACACAGATGAGAAGACAGTTCACGCACAGCAATTGTCGGTGAATTATGGATGTTACAATCCCGACACTGGGAAGCCTCTACTTCTGACAGTAATCCGTCAATGATGCGACTCATTTCTTGTTCTCAAACAAGAAGTGCTCAAATGAATGTTTAATTCAGTGCACGGCCAGTTTTAGTGTGAAAGAACAAATTTGCCCAGCGATGATTCCTGCACGAGTTTTTTGATGCTTATCATTAAAGCCTGGTCAGGCCTTGGAAGGAGATTGATCAAGAACGTGTTGTACTTTCTCGGTCGTCTTCCAATAATTCTGTATTGCTGAAGGCTCAAAGTAACCTTTTCAACTGCACTCCTAATGCAATTGCATGACAGAATACACCCCTGAACTCAAAATATTCAGGTTGCAGTTTGACTTTAATGATAAATGTTGCATGAGGCTCTTCTTTTTTCAAGTAGAGTCACCCCTTGTAATGAGCAAATCAAGATTTAATTTTCTTTTTGAGCCACAGATACATGCAAGTACATGTATTCTCTTTTTGACATAAATTCTCTGCCAGTAAAGAACATACATGTTAAAAATAAGCCTGTGAATTTCATGGAAACCGAATCCAACCCACTGCCACATTGTTTTTTAACTCAGCTGTTCAAATATTTCAACAAAAGCTATCCACTTTTTTTTTCTTTTTTTTTTCAGAAAGCCAAACAGAAATGAGCCGTCTCTCTCCCTTACTCTCTTCCCCACCCCCTCTCTCTCCCTCCCTCTCTCTCTCTCTCTCTTTCTTCATCTGCCTTAATCCATTCCTGCTGGTCAATCCCCTCTCAATATTCATCTGAAGCACATCAAAGAAAAAGTGCAGTCAGCTGTCCAACCTGGGTGACCGGCCGACCCCTGGATTAAAGCTTCCCAGGGCCCTGGCTCTATGACAGACCGACCCGACCCGACCATCCAACCTACCGTCCAACCGGTGATCACACACACCCACAGCAAACAACACAGACACAGACGATTTGAGTGCCCTGATTTTTTCCTGAGTTTCCATGGCTCATTTCTATAGCGACACAATTCAACGCTAACAACTTATGACAATTAAAAGCTTTTCAAATACCTGTTTTTCTTTCAAAATTTGGCAAAAGAACAAAAAAGTAACATGACTCTAAGAGGTAAATTCTTTTGCCCATGTATTTCCCTACAGCAACAGTAACCTGCCCAGATATTTCATCTTGCTTGAAGAGCAGGGCATTTTGCGGTTTCTTGCTCAAGATTTGTTCATTTTTTCACCTTTTTTTTCTAAGAACTCCTCAGGAAATAACAACATTTCATATCCGGTTAGATGCCATTCCCTGCCTCACCCTTGACTTTAATGACAGAAGATTAGCCTATTCCTGTCCAAGAGATTGTTTGTGCCTTCTTGTTTCCAAAATGTATAATGCAGTGCACGACCCCCTACAACTAGGGCACACATAAATTGCTAAGGACTGACTAGCTATGTCCTTTTTCAAATTTATCTTTTTCCATCCCCCCCCCCACAACAATGCACAAATTTTGTGGGGTGTGTCTGTCTCAAGATTGCAGATTATACAATGCAGCGACTGGTTTAATTATTCTGCCTTGTGGGCTTCTCTAGTCTCTACAAACAGCTTGTAGTCTAACAGAGTCTCTACCTTCTGATGACATGTGTCAATCAACAGCAAAATGCCTGCTAGCCAATCATGCCACATTACAAATAGCACAAGAAAAAGAGGTTGGTTTGTTGAGGGGGGGGGGGGGAGGGTGCGGAGAGATGAGATGCCAAACAACCCAAAGCTTATCCCAGTTGGAATACAAATTGGGGAATTTTCACAGGTTCATAAGGGAAACTGTGCCAATACCCCTAGATGGTATTATTGTGGTCTACTTTCATAACAATAAGATCAGGGAGTGCCCTACAGACCCTACATTGTACTACACCATTATAATCCCATTACAATAGTTCCCTCGTCAAGAACTGGTTTCTAATATCACTGGAATTATCAACGCCATTTTTCTCTATTCCCCTCCCTGGTTATACAGGTTAATCTGGTACAAATGGGTCTGGCACCCAGGGGCACTATGACTGTAATTCCACACAACTTTCAGTAATGGTGTCTGGCTCTTCATTTTTAACTTGCACGTAGACATTTTCCTTTCTGAACTGGGCTCCATAAGTCCTACATGTATCTTGTAAACTAGATCAATTTAACACACATAGTTTTTTGAGTACTTTTAAAAAGCAATATGTGATACAAATTTTACTCTCAAGTTACTTTCGCCTTGTAAGGGTTCTTTCACATCTTTCTTAGTATGTTCATATTCATCACAACTTTCACAACAATTTGACAAGAGTTTTGTGAAACATTCAAGAATCCATGCAGAAGGAAATTCATTATTTCTAGCCCCTTCACACAGACCATCCAATCCAAACTGTTCTATATAGATGGGAGTTCACTGTTGACAAAACTGGAAACTGTTTCAGTTTCGCATGTCAATGACAAACCAATCAAAAGCGGATATTTTATCCCATCCAAAAGTATCATTTGACTGGATTTGTTATGAGGCTGTTGAACCTCGATTGACAAACAGCAGAAATCACTCTTAGCTAAGGGAAAGATGTGTTTACAGGCAACATCAATCAGTCTAAACACTATGACATTAATCTTACTATGATTGTGTAATCAATCAGTTTGATTTGAAAAGTTCATACAGCAAAATGATTTATTGGTTAATCAAACCACCGAACAATTCCCTCACAAAAAAGGGGTAGGGAATAGATGTCAACCACAATGCCAACTGGCACTGTGAGGCTACAATCCTTTAAAAATATATATATCCACATAAAATCACTAGTACAAAGTTACACATAGAGGGCGCTGTGTACTTTAAATGATTCCGTTTATCACGATTATTTAAACATGAAAAAATGAGACGTGAGTAACTTTTTCGTGATCATTCATGAACTTGAAAATAATGCGATTAGATATTTCTAAAACTATAATTTTTTACAAATGTCAATGCAGCATTAACCAATAATAAATAATCAGGTAAAAATCAAATAATGATGTTTTTAAATAAGCAGCAAATATAGCTTTACTCTATAAAATATCACAGGGTACCAGTCAAAAGTATACAGGTACATTACATTGACAGATGTTTACTTAAAAGCTTTAAACATTTGGTCCATATGTTGAAATCACCAGTTTCTGCTCTAAGGCTGTGTTATCAAAATCCCTAGTTCCATTATTCCAAAGTGTACAATTCTTAGCTGAACCACAAAGTCTACTCCGGATACAAGGACATTTTCTGCCACCAAAAGTACTTATGTTAGGCCTACTGAATGCATGAAGGAAAGATGTTAACAACATCACAAAATTGAGCAACGATCAACATGATAAAACTCTATACGCTTTAAAAATCAGGTTTGATTTTTTACCAAAATCAGGTTTGATTTTTCGACCAAAATCAGGTTTGGTTTTTGACCAAAACAAAAGGTAAGAAAAACTCATATAGTACAAGGGCTTACTTATATATTTGATAGGGTTTGATAACTTTTGAAGACTTTTTAATAATAATATTACTGGTTTTCTGAGGCAAAAAGGAAATCGGATTAGAACAAGAATATCCTGACTGATTTTACTACTCCATGACCCTAAACCAAGATGTCCTTACATCATACAATTTGTCTAAGTCCTATGATAGTTTAAATAGTAACATTGATTGTACACGAAGAAGCATCTGGTGCATAAATGAAATGAGCACAAGCTGTACTACATGTGGTTCCACAAGTTATACATCTTCCCTGGTAAGTTTGTCACATTCAAAGGCTGATAAACCAAGAGGAACTTGTACTGAAATTCTTGTAAAAGTTAATACAGTGCTATGCAGTGGCAATTGATTGATATCAAACATTGATTTCAGAAGCTTAATTAAAACAGAAAACTCACACAACTATTATTATACTCTGACCATCAAATGTTTCATGATCTGTAACAAGTTTGGGATTCCTGTCTTTAACCTTTCTTGTGTACCTTTCTTTGTTTTTCATTGTATTCAACCTCAAATGAAGATTGTGCAATTTCACCCACATTCATGAAACTATTATAACCTTGTCAACCATGAAGGCATCAAGGCACCTATGATGGCAGACCTCTAGTAAATGCCTAGCCATTGTAATAGTGTAACCCATCTGAACAAGTGCATCTTCAGCTATTTATGGCCCATTACATTGGTGCCCTCTTGATGGACTATCAGGCATGTAGTCAAGACAATTTAGTAATGCACAAAATACCATTTAACTAAACAAAATAAAATAAATGAACCCACAAAATGAAGAAAAATACTTGATAGGATTTTCTTTGTTGCACGCTCTAGAGAAAACACAGTGTATCCTTCAGATGAAAAAAACTTTCTCTTTTTCCAAAACCAATTCCCCAAATATTCTACAATATCTCCTTTTGAAATCCACGAAGAAAGAGATACTTTTTTAATTTCCTTAATGGGCAAACACACTAGGAGCTTCAATAACATTTCATAAAATTTAATCTTTATCCAGGATAACACACCCAAGTGCACGAGATGCAAGATGCTGCCATGAATATTGATCAAATTACAAGATCAGCAAAGATGTTTTATATGCAACAAAGATGTTTCCCCCCTCCACACCAACCCCCTCAAGGCATTGCTTTATATTTTGATTCCAAACACTAGGGGTATATATCTAGCATAGTGTACTAAAGGGTATCAATACAAATGTGGCAGTACTTACCAGGTTTGCGGAGTGCTAGGCAAGGAGGCAGGGGATGAACGACTTTGTGCTTAGACTATATCATCTACACGACACCTGGATTTAGAAAAAAAAAAACAGAAGAGTATTACAAATGTTTGTTGAAGTAAGAAGACTATCTGTATTTTTATTAAGGGTGGTTCAATGCATAGGTTTGAGAGAATATTTGAGGACTAGTTGATTGATTTGTTATAATGTTTTAGAGAGGGGCAGGGATTTTAAGGATCAATGTCTTTGTTTTCATTTCTTTAGGGTACATTATGTCACTACAATGTGTAAAGCCAGAAAAGTTATTGTACTTATTCTGTCAACCTTTGCGAATTGGACAAACTGTATTGAGGTCCTGCAAATGTGTAGACATGTATGTAATTAGAAATTTACTTCAGATGCTCTTTGTAAGGTCAGGTCACAATTGTTGATGATTTGTTACAGCCTGGTGTCTAATTTGAATGTATACATGCATCTGGCTAACTCTTTGTGAGTGAGAGAGAAGCACACAGTCATATTAACATTGTATTATGCTGCAGGAAGTTCCTATGTGAGTGAGGCTGACTTAATCTCGACATTGATAATAAGTTCCCTAATTGGATAGGTCCCCAAAGAGTGTACAGAGTCTATATTTGTAGAAATAACGTATCATTTGTTACGCACCAAGTTTACATTGTTACTTCGGGCAGGTTGCAGCTTCACTCAGCTGCTAATTTGGACACAGGCTGAGCCTCAACTCATTAGACTCAAGAAAACATGAGAATTGACAGGAATACAATATAAGCAACTAGTAACATCTGCTTCAAAAAACAGCAAAGACTAACATAAGAGTCAGTGAGTAGCTGGCTCACATACCCACATTAAGTTCATTTGACATTCTACGAAAGATCAAGGTATATTTCTTCAATTTTAATACATTGTGACAAACGCTTAACTAATCTGCTAACAATACACCGCAAAGACATATTATATGTACCCCAGGGTACAATGAAGTAATGAATTAAAGAATGTGTAAACTTGGCAACAACCAGCCAACCAACCCTACCTATGTGATTACGATATCTACATGTACATCCCTATCCTAGGTTTAAACAGTTACAGAAAGTACTTGATATTGATGTACCAAGCTACAGTGTATTATGGAATAGTCTGTAACCATAAAGTCCACTGTACTTTAAAATGAGGCTTTTTAAAGATTAAATGGGGGGGGGGGGAGAGACATTCAAAAATCACTGAGTTTGTTTCTCAATACTGTCTCTTTGTGTTTGTTTGGATAAACACACAGGGAGTCATACTTAAACTTTTTAACCTCTGACCCTCTTCAAAGGTCAAGAGGCATGTTTGGGAGTCCTGCCATGACTTTCATGGAATTATTTATGGCCAACAGCCAAAAACCTATTGTTATTTATTTGTTTAACTATTCTCATAAAAATGTCTCTCTTAAAAATTCCCACAAAGCACAAAATACACTGATGAACTTGGTTTAAACAGGAAAAGCGCAGAAGGGTTCACCGTGGTAAGGAGTAAGACATTTTTTCATAGTCTGACTTGTCGGACTCTTCTACATAATTTCAAATGAACAAGAAAATATCTAACTAGGTTACATCTTATTTTGCGGTAATGAAAAAAAAGTGTTGCAGGTCTAAGAAAAGAAAAGAAATTTCTGTCATCAATTTTCCATTCTTAGCCTTTTATGTTCCTGTGCAGAAAGCCCCACCTGACGTTCAGCTTTGTAGTTACAAGAAGAGAGTTCTAACTACTTTGAGCTATAATTTCACTTTTGTTTACATCATGGAACGTAAAAGGGGGAAAAGGAAACAAGCTTCAAGTTCTTGAAGGAGGAACGAGAACCTATAAGAAGAGAATGTGATATTTAATTGATCTCTTTTGCTAATTTGGGATTCTACTCCACAAATAACTATGTAGGCAGTTCCTAGCTTCCTTCCCAAAAAAGCCATTCAACATATTTCCCTTTCTACTGTTATTTTGTTACAATGGATCCACCCTACAGGGTGAACCAGACACCTGTGTGGTAGAACTTCTAGAAAAATTGATCGCTTTATTGGCTGAAATCCCCAATTTGACAAATTTGTTTTGAGGGTCAATTATAAAGTGTTACCGTGAAAAGACCATGAACCCCCCAACAATCCTGCATATGATGCACGTTTGCTACCCTCGGCAATCTGTCCCTTAGCCATATCGCCTCACTGACCCAAATACAATAAATTGGTCTAAATATCATTTAGTCCCCCATTTATGAGGCAAGCTCCTTTCAATAACATGCACTCCAAATGAATCTTAACGCTGCTGGGTATAACACTGCCGTGCTCTAGAGGAGGCACTGTCAACCCCTCCCCCCCCCCTTCTCAATCCCGTTGATATGGATACTGACAGTACAGTAATAGAGTCATCAGACACAAATGGATAAGCTTTTGGTTCAGGAAAACAGGCCTATCAAATTGTCCTTCCTCCTCCTTTCTACAGAGCCTTGGTGAGCTCCAGTTACCGACTGTCGATATCTGTTTGAGTCAAGTCTACCTTTCAGACTGAACTAGATTTTATGATGAGAATAATAAGTTTGTAACAATCCGAGGAAAGTCTTTATCTGTGTGTAGGGGGGAGGAAGAGCCAAGGGTGTAATGGTCGCTCTGTACAGAATTCTTTCATATCAACTTCATCTTGTATCAGGCTTTTTACATTCATCAGCATGTAAGAATTGAACAATTGCATATAAATAGATCAGCTAGATGCCAATAAAGACAAAATTGTCAATCTAATGAACTCCTCTTCTGGAGTAGGATTGGGATTGGGGAAAGTGTTAATTGCTTCATATATATCACATGACACTAAACGGCAGACCTGTAGCCATCTTGGCTTTATTACTTCAATTCAAATGTAATTAAACTGAGGCTGCAAGGGCAGTCAGAGCCCTTATGTGAATCAATATTTGTTACTGTTGTTGCAAGCAAGATGGCAAATATGGTGTCATGATGACAATTTTTACATCTGTATGGGGATTTTGAAAACCAGGGAATTTTGAAATAAACATGGGATTTTGAAAAAAAACAGTGGATTTTTGTAGAACAAGAGGTTGAGAAAAATGTGGTGTTTTATATGGTGATTAAAAGCTAAAACAAGCATATCAAATGGCCTGTGCTTCTATGGTACCTGTGTAATTCTTGAACTGTGACCGGTTAAGTTTGTATCATGAAAGTACATCGAGAGGGACGAAGAGAGGGCCGACTAAAGAATATTGTTACGATGTAAATGAATACTGATTTAGCTTAACGTTAGCTGTTAACAAATGATTTAAGAGATTTTTTTGCTTAGGAAGTGAACAACTCAAACTAAGAACAGCTTAGGCCGAAATTAAAGTTGATTGTACCAAATAAAAGCAGGGAAAGGGAAGAAAACACAATCTCCTTGAAGCACCCAGGAAGTGTTATTGCTCCTCTTACACTAAGCTGTCCTGTAGGTAGCTCTAATCTCCTGTTGTTATTTTCTTAGACCACAGGTGATTCAGGTGTTTCCGCTGTTCTAAGCCTAGAGGGGCAAAACATCACTGCTATTATCTCCCCAGTGGGCCTGGCCAGTACATAAATAGAGCACTTGGAAAGGTGAGATGGTTCTCAGAGATTCATGGTAAAGAAGTGAGGAAGAAATACTATAAATAGTGTGTTTGAACTCACTGCAGTAGAACTGTCATGATTTGGTCGAGATTAAACAATGGCTTTTTTTTATCAGTAGTTAATATATTAAGCCCTAGGCTAGTACTTCTTTCTTTAATGGAAAAAAACGTAACATAAGACCAACATTAGAGATATTCTACAATGGCTCAAGCACATATGCAGTAATTATGAATACTTCATGTCAGTTGCTGGAACAGGCTACATTCATAAGATTGTTATCGTGTCCTACTTTAATTTCAAACCTTAACAATAAAGGAATAGTCAAATGGGGGGGGGGGGGTTGCTGTGTTCCCCTTGGGCAACCTCACACCTTGCTGACAACAAAAGGAAAATGTATTAGCTCTACACAGTCAGCATCATTCAATGGAAAGTGCTCTTTCTATATCTAGGACAGTTGAACACAATGAATTTCCCACGGGAAACCCACATTTATCCAACAATACCCTATTTACAAATCTTTTCTGGTGTGTCAACACGATAATATGATCTAAGATGCATTGCATTCATATATACATGTATATCATTTCCCTAATGCTGTACATGTAGGTCTCTTATCCATTCTAAGAAATCTTCATTTAGCTCATTAAGCCTGGTTCACTTCACGGGAATTGCGAAAGCGAAGTAAATTTCCCTGCGTCACAATTGTAAAACAGCGCGTACTTGATTGTTTGCGTCACGTAATTCGCTTGGCATTCATATGAATGGGCCTACATGCTAGAGCTCAAGAGCTACATTATAAGAGGGTCTGTGGTTCAAGTACCTCTTTTGTAAAGTTCGCCATGAAACCACATTCTTGATAATCCACAGCTGGGGATTTACCTCTAATGGTGACTTACTATGACCCAGATTGTACAGAATTCATATAACTCATCAGCTAATTAAGGTTCTATGGACCATGAGACAGAGTTATAAAAGTATTAGGAATGGCTCAAGCATGGGATATGACCGCATAATGTATACAGGGACTCTAATTCCATTCAGTATTGTAATCAGATGTGGCCTAATCCTGACTATCTCTCCCGTATACAACCCCTATATGCAGGGATGGGAGGTGGAAACAGACTGGATATGTCAAAACCCAGGCATACAACATACAGAACAAGACAACCTGACCACACAATTTATCACAAATGATCAATGCAGGGTTCGTGTACACATGTCCTGCCCAGGAATGACACAAATCATTAGCTGTCTGAACATTTCCAGCATGTTTATTTAAAGAAGAGCGGTGCATACCCTCATCAGCCATGTAGAACATTAAGCTGAGATGCCCTAGACCATGAACGGCACAACGTGTTTAATTGTGCAAGTATTGTCTGTGGTCTGGCCATGGGAGCCTTCAGGGCTGGCTTGATGCACAACATCATGGGCCAATTTGAGGTCGTTCAGACCATTGCAAAACAGTACCAAACCCGGTTTTAAGGCAATTTTTAACTCATTTGGATTTAACTTTGTGTGTCTGAACGCTCTTAAAACTTAACCGAACCAGGTTGAACTGGAATGAGCTAAATCAGTCGCAGGGGTGGTTTACCACTAAACCACTTCGGATTTATCTTTTAGAGAGTGGACAGAATAAAAGTTAACCACATCCGGTTTAAGTCCTCAACGGTGACCGGTGACCGGTGACCGGTGACCGGTGACCCAGAATGTGTTGCGTAACACGCCATAAATTATGAAAGCGCCCGTCTTTTGTACACGCTTGTTTTTGTTCATGTTGGGTTTATGTAAATGTAGCGAATGTTGTTGTGTTAGGTCACGGTGCTGTTTGACCTTTTAAAACCGAAGACAAACCGTATCGGGTTTAACTTCGAGCTGTCTGAACGCAAGGTAGTTTTATTTTTACGCTGCTCGTAAAGTTAAACCGGTTTGGGTCAAACTTTATAACCGGTTTAACTTTAGTACGCTGTCTGAACATGGCCTTTAACTGGTTCCTAGAGATTTAGAGATTTCTCTTGCTGTGGAATCTCCTCCAGAATGTTTCTATCATGTGGTAGGATTTGATTAATAGGATTAGGTGTGTGAGTATGGTAGAAGGAACAGCATTGTCTGGTATCAAGGTGAACCTAACCACTTCAAATACTTAATATTAATCATGATGTGACAGATTTCAAGACAGAGGGAAAAGGCAGACATATGGATTGAGCAGAACAACTGTCTGAATAGACAGAAATAATTGCCCTTTTTCTGATAGTAAAACTGCGTATAAGGGAGATTTACAAAATGCCCAAATCCACTAAATTTGTGCTCAAGGTGTATGCTTTCATGTACTTTCATGTATAAGGCCTGAGTGATAGTGATAGTTTACCTTTAAAAAAAGTAGGAAATCTTATACAGTGATTTATCTTCAGAGTCAATGTCCCTGTGTCTTATAATAGTGTAGTGAGCATTTAGGCCAAGCAGTGTTTACCTTAATTTTTACGAGCAATTTGATTCCCAAAAATGAAGTGAGTGTGGCAGACAGCTGAATGTGGCATTGGTGCAAAGGGACATTAGGCTTTTATTACTTGTCATGGTATTTAATAATAGGCCTAATCTTAATGATTTTCTGAGCGTAAACAAATTGCAAATGTGATTAGAATAGGAAGAATCTAATGCCTGGTACTTATAAGCAATATATTTCTACAGGTGTCGGTCATTTCCTATGTAACTAAACCAAGATCGGATGGAAGATTAGAATGGCCTATCTTGGTGAATCCAAATCAGTATATGATTGTTGTTGTATACAGTGAACATAAACAAAAATGCTATTATGAAAATAATAATAATACGCAGTTTGTATAGCGCTTTATCACCTCGAGGGCGCCTCAAAGCACTCATTAGTTTTTCTATGTTCGAAATGTAAGACCCATTTATTTACATAGCACAATGTAATGGTTTACAAGGAGCACAGTCTGCATCCAACCATACCAGAAAACACAAGGGCAAACCACTTCTATATTAACAATAAGTGTATTGGTTCTCTAACATGCATTACACAACACACATGATCTACTGCTTTATGTCCCATCCGAAGGATAAAGCAATAATGGTCAAGTGTCTTATTTAAGGACACAAGTGTCAAGACCAGGACTCGAACTCCCAAACTACTGATCAGAACACCAGAGCTTGAGTCCAATGCACTCAACCGCTCGGCCACCACACGCCAAGAAGACTGGTGATCCTACAACATGCAAAGCCAACAGACTGATAATACACCTGACTACATTTATTGATCAACTCTAGCTGTTAACAAGTCTTCTTCTAGTGCTACACTAACACATACAAACACACATGTAGATACAAAACATTGAAAACATGCATGGGCACATAGCTGTAATGAATAAAACAGACACCCACGGTCTCCCCATCAAAGCTTTTATAAAAATGATACCAAGTGTAAAGACATTAACACCTCCAGTTTGAAAATCTCAAGCAAACCCTTCACTTGAAAGAAACTATTAACATTGACATTGGAACACACACAAAATGTGCTACACACAAAATTTGTGCTACACATGCTTGGCCCACCCATTGTTACCAAAGTCAACACAAATAAGAACGACAGGTGCAGTGCATAGTTGAATATAGACAGTAACAATAGTGCTAGATTATGTTCTTGGTGCACAAAGGAGCGCAAATCAGATGTGGCAGGTGCATTTCCCAGTCACTCCACCATCACACCTGTATCGCGATTGTATCATAGCGCCCTCACTTGACCTGGTTTCTTCATGACAAAAACAAAGCGAATGGTCGGAAACCCTTCTTCATCTCAGATCTCAGGATTTCAAACCCATGTGTAAGGCTCATCGTGACCTCAAAACAAAAATTCTGTTGACTATGAACCCCTATAAACAAATTTATGCAAACTTTCAGGTGAGCCACAGTAATTAGAAATCTTGTCTCCCTTACGTGCAAGAGATTTGAATTGTTCTGATTACAAGTAAAGTTTGGGTAAACACAACAACCATCAAAACAAATGATGCGTCAGATGCAGATCATGATTCAAACTTTAAGCTAAGTCATCCTGAACAAGTTTCCATTACACTGATATTGGCAGAAACTGTAGATGTTTCCCTAGTTAGTACTGCTTACCTCCAAGCAAGGCAACAAGCCTCCTAGCTTGACAGTGGTTTATGTTGACAAATACATGAAACAGCGATGGAAATTCATTGTAAATGTGATGCACATTTAGGTCTCTAGACCCTATTATGAAGAGCTTGTATGCAATCAGGCCCTGTTGATGAAGCATGGCAGTTACACACAAAAGTTTGTTACAATAAGATATCAATCACACTAATTTCCTTTTCTTCAGATGAGAACCAGATAGCCAGAGCAGATGCAATAGGGTTTGACAAATGAGCAAAAAAGTTTAAGTCTGACTCAAGTTCCCTGAAGGCAACACAATTGAGCTTCCAAAGTATCATCATCATCATCATCATCATCATTATCATTATCACCCTCACAATAATTATAACAATGAACAGTCCTAACTAGCAACAGAAGGTGTCAATCAATAGCAATACAGCTAGTGTGTTTTCATCCAACAGTTCACTTTTTAACGACATTGATATCATCAATTGCTAAACATGGTTTCCATATACAATACCAAAAACAAATACCTAAATGGAAGTCTGTTTTGTTTTTTAAATTTGGGCCAATCTATTGTTCTTGGAAATGTGACAAAGCTCAGAACTATGTAAACAATGGAAATTTACTGGAATGTCTGCTGCCACCTAGTGTCCTAAATTCTCCCATTCAGATATAAGCAGCTCAGTGAATGTGGTGGTTTCCTTCCTTCCATTCCAACCAACCAACCAACAACCCAAACTGAGACTGGAAGGAAAACAGTCTGGTACCACTGTTAGTACAATGAGAATCAGTATTCAGGACTGATATTGCACCTGAGGAACAAGACCAAAAGTGTAGCAGCATGATGAAGGTAAACTGCTTGCCTCAAGATAGGCCAAGGCCTCCTTATAGAACGCTCCAAGGACAGGAAAAGAGGCAAGTATGCCAAGGTCAACTATTAAAAGGCATAGGTCAGCATAAACAACAACCTGGATTTCACTGCAGGTTCAAAACAAGCCTCCAAGCCTCCTATTAGAACAACCTCTCTATAGCAGCTGGGTTTCAAAAGGAACCAATCTCTACATAGATGACATCATACTGTTCACATAATAGAGTGCCCTTGTTTATCAGGGGCATTTCCCGGCAGGCAATCAACTGTGTATTAGTACTTAATATAATAAGTGTTCGTATTATAATATCATATTTTTATACTGGTAACTAACATTTGATGAAGAGTACAATGTGCTACCTACATCATGCTACAAAATATAAAGACTATGCACTGATATTGACACACACAAGGTAACAAGATAACACAAACTACAAGATTTTATATCTTTATCCATAGACATGTGTAGGATTGTTGCCTGCCAACTTTTCACACAGTCTTGCAAGCACATTTAAATAGCATGTCACTTCACAACGCACGCCATTTTACAGTGCTCCGTAATAGCCTGGTTCAAGAACGACCCTCCCTAAATTTGTTTATATTTTTTTTTCACCACCACAAACTGTAAAGTTATTTCTTTTTTACTTTAGATGATCACCAAAACTGTTTGGAGATTTACTAATTGAGAAGTTTGACTTTTCAAATGACAATATGAAGACTTCTCTTGCTTTGATCATTTATTTTGCACCACCAATTCAACAATAGCAAAATCACATTCAAACAGTTAAACTTTCAAAAAAGTAAATAAAGTAATAAACCACAAGGGAAACTGACTTTAAATAGTTTTGGGTTGAACAAAGAAAATTTACTAGAGCGGGAATTGAACCAATGACCTCCGGATTAACGTGCCGGCACTCTATCAACTGAGCCATCTAGCCCTATGTTGGCAGTCTCCCTATTTTGTCGCATCCCCTTAAGGTGATCTCTTGGCTGCCCCTTCCCAAATTGTATTGTGAACTTGGGTGGGATCCCTTTGCTAAAAGGCACTTAATGTTGTATGGCTTCTGACTGGCACCCCAAAAGAAAGATATTAACAAAATAGGGAGACCGCAAACATAGGGCTAGATAGCTCAGTTGGTAGAGCGCCTGGTACGTTAATCCGGAGGTCGTTGGTTGAAATCACGCTGTTGTAAATTTTTCTTTGTTCAACCCAAAACTAAATAAAATCTAGACATACACATGTACTTATTTAAGACCTAAAATAGCTGGCAAAACATTGTACCAGAACCAAACGTTTCCCAAGGTGACATCCACAATGAAGGAATCAGGTTGGCTCAGTGATTTCTTTCCCTGCTTTTCACCTCTGAGAACCCTGGTTCAAATCCCACCTTGGACCGGAGCCTTGCATTAGATTGGGTTTTCAGTCCCTTCCGGATTGCATGGATTTTCCTCATTTGGAGTATTCCTCCCAAATCTAAAACTGAACATTTCTTCTAATTTCCTAATCATCATCCAGTTAATAGCGCTTGCCCAGACACATGAACAAAGAAATAAGAGTTTTGAATCTACAGGTTTATAACAACCAATTTGTTTCTCAAACATATTAGCTTGACATGTATCTAACTCATGCCATCAGTGAATGTCTCACACAGATATTTGTGGAAACTTTTTTGCTCTTGTCAAATGCTAAAACATGGCATTATTTGCTAGAACTGTCATCAAGTGATTACTGAATAACCTACAGTAAAGTTCAACTTGATCCCCTGGGATTGATGTGTACAACTTGATGAGATTATGGTCAATTTCAAATCCTTATGGTTTTTTTTTATGGGTTTCATGGAGTGGAAATTTATTAAGGATGAGGTCAACTTACTGCATTTTTGCTTTTATACATTTAATATTTTGGATCAAACTTGACAGTCAGTTTGCCTTGAAGTAGCACAAAATTTGTCACCGTTTTCACAAAGGGGCTGGCATGTAAAAGAGCGTTTTGGGATATTCGCAGTTTTCACAAGGTACTAAAAAAAAACTTTTTAAAATCTTTTGTATTAAAACCTTCAGTTTAGGTGCAGTTTAGGTGCCCTAATGTGTTTTTCTTAGAGTTACCCCTTGTCAAGACTAATTATAAAAAATTACAAAAAGTTTGTTCAATTTTAAGTCAAAAATGCCTGTCTCATTGTGAAAACACACAAGCATGATGGACTACTTTTATGCACATCTATATTGTACGCAGTGATTGTATACTTTTACATAGTGAAGGGTAGGCATGTCACTTGATCATGTGCACACTGACAAGTCTGTCTCTGCGTGTAAATGCAAATTTGACTTGACCTACTTGCCTGTACATTTTACAAGGTATTTTGCGCATGTTTGGGGATGCCCATCTCTTCGTAAAAACACAATTACTTTGATGAATGCCCACTTAGCAATTAATGTCATTTTAAAAAGCAGAAAATGGGGATTGCTCACCAATCATGTTTTAAAGCATGAAGTGAAAAGAAAACAAATGTACACATTTTTTGACATGCCTTCTCATTAGTGAAAACAGTGTGACGAATGTGATTTGAACTTTAAAAAAAACCAATGTTTCTCCCTTTTCTTTCTTTTCCTCATGATCTATATCGCAGTTGCTGAATTGTAAATCTTATCTCCTTCTTTTCCCTAATTCAAACAAATTAATCCTTATCCTTTATTTTGCAAACCCTTATTTGTTGAAAATTACAACAAATAATTTCTACTTTACTTAGTAATTCCAGAGTCTGCAGCAAAAAGTGAAACAAATTTTCCTTGCAATAAAGTGACAACATTTTAACAGCAATGCATGACTGAAATATGAATATATCTACCTGCCAAGGCATTACTTATAAGTTGTGATATTCCATTCCTATACTGAATCAAAATTGTCTACATTGAGTAATGAATGTCTAAGAAATGAAGAAACTTTCCAACTTGGTTTTCTGGAAATACAATAATTGTTAATGAACTTCTGCCCGACACACTTGGTTTATGTCCTTCAGCCAGGCATCTTTTCTCTAGAGAAGAAATCGGAATCAACATCCAGACAGAGAAATTGCCGCTAATAAAAGCGATTGGGCTGTCATATATAACAGTCATTTATCACAGGCACCATCCTGCAGTTTGGCAGTAGACGTTAACAATGTTAAGGGAGATTCTTTTGAGCCAAACTCAACATTTTAGAATACCTTGGAGTTGGCACGATAAGCAAGATAATTTCCTGGGCAGCACAAACAAAATGTGTTTCAATTAATCAAATCAGATGTTGAAATTGGAGGTCAACTATGACTCATAAGTTGTTAAATTTTATTCATATGTGAGATTATAATCTTTTCTGGCATATTGATAACTGCTGGCTCTTATTGGTTGTTTTATCTCATTCTCTTCTAGTGCTTATATCATTGTCAAGGTCATAATAGACACATTATACTGTCTACATGTAGTAGAGTGAGTGTGAGCCAGGTGCATGGTGTTGGGCTGAGCCTACATGTAGATAAAAGTGGTTTTCCACTCCCACATGGATCATAGGAAAGTAGCACAAAGGGAAAAATGTCTTTCTTACAAATGAATTGTAATTTTTGCATGCAGGTATCACACAAAAATGTGCACACAAATGCAGTAAGGAAAATGAGCAGTCTAAATTAGACATCTCTGTTGTATTTGATCAATTACAGGTTTCTCTGACCGGGCCCTATTGTACCTGTGGTTTATCATCTCAATGCAAAATAGTTTGTTGTTGTTTTGTTGTTTATATTGTGCTTCTTGGGAGGAAACCAATGTCTGTAACTATACAACAGAGGTGTATCCACTCTATCAGTTATCTTGATTATTGTTAACAATTGTCTGCAGTTTCTTTCTTTTCTCTCTCCATCTCTTGAGATTCTAATCATGACAGCACATCAGTTCTAGAATGGTCAAATGCTTTGGTTGCCCCATGGTTTATTGTGAATAAATAAAGAACAATATAAATATAAAATGACCGATTTCCAAAAGGGCGTATAACATCTTTGGACCTGCCATACACATTGTATGTGACTTGTTAAGTTTAACTGGAGAGCCACTTGTGCCTTGTCTAAAACTATGAATGATTCAGCTGGTTTGTGGCAATACGCATTAAACTCAGGACAGCACCTGGGGACTAGTACCTTAGCACTTACCATTATTAGCCTTTACAATACCTGCTTTTTAGTAGTATTTTTACATCTTGAGTTGTCTACTGGGGTCAAGATGACAAAAAGGCACATATCTACCAACTTTGAGCCACTGGGTCATTGTAGATTTTTTATTTTGTAGTGACAAAACAGCAAGTTCCCCAAAACAACAACACAGAGATACAAAGCTATGATTCAATTTTTCATGAACAAATGATTTCAGAGAACAACTCTAATTCAGGAAAATTGACCTATTATATTAGTCCAAGTTAGCCATTATATGTTCTTAAATTATCCATTCCCAAAATACAACTTGAATGAGTGGGAATTGAACCTTTGCAAGTAGCATGGAAGCGGCATTGACAACACCAAACGGCAATTATCAGAGGCACTAAGAGCCCCACATTTCTGAGAAACATGTATAAAACAAAGTCACATTGATGTATTTCTCTTTGCAACAAGTGTGACCTCATATCAATTTATCATCCCTTTCCTCAATCTCCTACCCCCCTAACATCATTAGTCTGGGCCATGCTCAGACAAAATAAACAGATTGACAGTTTTGATGTGAGAGTTAAAGAAATAAATGACTGAAGCCAGTTTGGGTTATTGACAGCATCTTCACAGAATCCTCAGTCAGATCGTGCCTGCTAATGGTAATCTTGTGTGTTTATCCACCACAGAACACACTCTTGGGTCGTCTGAGGCCACAGCGGACAAACATAACGAGACAAACAGGCCTAGGGAAACGATATCTTAAATTATGAATTTCAGGTCCCTTTTTTTTAGGGGGGGGGGGTCGCTCACCTCTCTTGCACTTTGGATAATGAACGACTTTGATATTATGGGATGGAACCAAAATGTCACTGGGGGACAATCTTACTATGAGATAAACAAACACAACAGCTGATGAGCTTGTTCAGGATTTTTACCACAAAATATTGACCATCTTAGTTGTTTCTCTGATTGTGACTGAAAAAGGAAATCAATTTTATATTAAACCATGGATAACACCAAATGAAATCAAATAAATTGTTTGTTTTGTGGTTTGTTTTTTTCTTTTTCTTCTCTCTCTTTTCTTCATTGATAAGTAGTCACTTTCATGTTTGGTTGTTTAAAAGATAACAGTGACTTTGGGCCTAAATATTTAAGGAATATATCTACATGGACTTGTAATCCCAAAGGATGAAAAGCTAAAATACGTCACATTTCATCAGACAGTTTTGTCATAGTTTTAAATAAACACTGATAACAGTTAATGTTGTCTGGGTTTTTGTGTATTTCAAATCTCAGGCCAAAGATAATTTACGCTTTCCTTCTTTGTGTTATATTGATATTGACTCATTGCAGATGGGGAACGCACCTCTGCACAATAGGCCTACGTGTCTACCATTTCCATAATTTGGGATATGAATTCCTTTGTGTACATGTTTGCCCCCCAAAATGGAGGACAGGATAGGCGTGCATAAGTGCACTGCATGTCATGTATGGTGGTCAGAAGGGCATGCAACAGAAGGCTGTAAGCAATAAAATGTACCATGAAACAAAAATATGGCAATACTGATACATTTTGTTGCTAGAGTTACCCCCACAGACATGTTTTCCCATTTCCATGCAGAATGTAACCTTACTATGATACTTTATTAATGGCAGAGAGCCAATCAAACTTTCACACTCCGTTTTCTTGAAACACAATTTCGCACATTAATTGCTTTCTCTCTTTCTGCAGTAACTATTTGTTATGTCCTTCTTTCAGGCACATGATAAGGTGTACATGTACATTTACTGCACATCTTGTACAGTACATAAAGCATATGACTGTGCATATCAACTTGAGCAAAGGGCAAGTGTTTATCTTCTTATCTTCCTCCCGACTTCCTTCTTTTTCAGTTTTCACTGCATTTTTTTGACTTCAGTCAATATTCTTTTTCCTAATTTTGTTCTTCATGTGTTAATTGTAAAAATTATGGAGGAATTTTGTTAAATTGAATTGACCTTTAAAAAAAAAACAATAACAATTTTATTGAACCTTTCTGATTAATAATATAGCAATTAACTTTATTTTATTGTTGATTAAATATAAATTCAACACAAGAGTGCAATTGCCAATAATATTCATAACCACCTCTCATTAATGTTAACTAATTTAATGTTCCTAATTAATCATTTCTAATCTATCAACCCAAACCATGAACATAAACATTTTTAAATCCAACTCCAATCATCCAGCAGACAGAAAAACATCAATAATATAATTACTGTCAGAGTCTTCCAACCATGAACTCAAATGAGTCTTTGAGTGTGTTATTGTTGACAGATTCTTTGATTGATGTGGCAGTCAAAATTAAATCTTTACATTGTGTCCTTTTGATGAGTTATTTAAAGATGACAGCAGGCAGATGTTTGAATGAATAGTCAATTGCCCATACATTCCTTGAATATCAAAAATGCTGGAATTCCGTCCAGTTTTTAATTAACCTTCCTTCATGGTTGAACCCATTGGTAGGTACTTCATAGACTTGGTTTCAAGTCTGAGATCGTGACTAGAGTGACGTAGTAGTTGTACATAACACCTCAAGACAATCACAGCAAATACTGATCAAAACGTTAGATACGCCCATATTCTTTTTTCAGACCCAATACAGAGATAAAATGTAAGATAAAATGTATTGATAAGGTGAGGGTGCTTACTGTACCTATCTAGTTTGCACAATTAGTAATTACGAAACCTACAGATATTGGACTTGAAAGCAAGCTTCAAACACTGAGGGTCAGTGGTTACAGGATAAGCATGAATTTGGTGAGTGAACTATGTTTCTTATGCAATCAATATGCAATGATGTTGGCCGACTAACTAACACTAACTAACATATTGGGCTCTAACATCTTAACCTGGACATGTCTCCCTCCAGCTAAATTAATATGTGACTCTGTATAAACAATTAATATGAACAAAAACTACAAAATCTCAAAGAAAAGAAAATCCTAAATGTGCTTGTATTTACCAAAACAAATTGCATAAATTATACATGGATAAAGTTACCACATGACCAGATCACATGACCAGATTATTACCTTACAGGGCTGAGACATAAATAATGAGACAAAACAAGTACGATTGTTGTAAAGCAAAAGACTGTACCTGACACACAGAGTCTGTTGGATGAGGTAGATATGCAACAATCAGCACAGAACATCAATGAAGCCTGTATCCTTAGCAATACTCACTGCAAGACCCTCAACATTACTTAAGTTGAAAGACACCTTGGTAGTCCCACACTAAAGTAATATTGAGCACAAGAAGAAGCTATGCCCCAGGAGTTCAAAAAAGCACACTACCCAGATTGCTACCCACACACAGGAAGGCCTGGACATAAAAACTAGGCCAGAGTTCTGAGTGCTGAAGACTCTTAATTTAACACCTTGCAGAAAGCCACAAGACAGCACACCTGGCTGATAAAGCCGTTGTGGTTGCAGCGTCCTGATTGGCTGATGGTGTAGCGCGGGAAAAGGTCAACTAACAAGCTCTTCTATTGGCTACTTTGTCAAAGAGTATTGTTGCTGCTTTCATTGGGTTATCTAAAACATTCACACAAGTGGGTGATGCAGCAAGGGATCTTTTGTTTTATTATCTCTTCTTTTTCAAAGACAATTCATTCAAGATACCAAGATATTTCTTTAGCCAGGGATCCCATCCACTTTTTAAGTATCTTGGGGGAACATGTTTTTTTCCGACACAGTCAAGATGCCCTCCACAATTCTCCCTGTTCTATTATGCATTAGCAACAGTACAACTGGCAAATCCTCCTTCCATTTCACAGGTCACAACAGATATGGCCTAAGGCCAGCAGCATTTCTCATTGGCTGTAGCCAAGATGGATAACCCTATCCACAAGGGATATTTTTGTATTCATCAAGATGATAACAAAACCAGCAGAGTATCCAGAGAGAGATACCTTTGTACTAGCAGTTAGTGACTGAAGCTTGGTTGTCAAGGGAGACCAGACTGATCTAGATAACAGGTTGTGCAGATGGTAAAGAAATACATCTCCACCTCCACTATGAACCACTCAGGCAATATTGCATCTTCTGCCTTTTTGTAGAATCCTTTCAAATTCAGCAGCCAGTAGATCGTGTCCTCAGAGCCAAGGCCATTTGCAACACACAACAACAGGTGTGTGCAGACAATAATGTTTCAGAATCCACACAAACAACTTGGCAGGTCACAGGCTCATGACAAAGTAAATGAATCAAATAATGATGTCCTTTAAACAGGCTACAAGGCCAAAGAGACTGTTAGTGTTTCATTGACAAGATAAGTTTATCCTTTGAATTTTTTGTTTTTCCATTTTACTCGATACATTTCAATGCAATGTTGATTCCAAAATTATTTTAATCGTTAATTAATTAAACGTGTAGGCCTAGAAAATAAGGCCAAAACTGAAACTAGTTTGTTTAATTTATCTGAGTTTATATTTGACTTGTTTATTTAAGTGAACATTTATTTATTTAAAATAAATAATAAATGATCCTTTGTATTATCATTTTTCCTTTTAAATTATTTGTTTCCTTATCTGGTATTTTTTATTTAACTATTTTTTTTTTTTTTTTCAAATTATTTATGTATGTATTTATTTTTTATTTATTTTATTTATTTATTTATTCATTTATTTATTTATTTATTTTTTCTGTATATTTTAATTTATTTATTAATTTTTATTTACTAATTTATCTGATTAAAAACAAAAATGAATCTGAAAACCTAGAAAAATGCAACAGCTGATTTCGGTTGTTACAACCAAAATTAAGAACAATGTGTTTACATGCTGAAAATTGTGCATGGTTTCCACTATTTTCTCCTGACCCACACAATGGATTAAGCCCAAATTTTACCAGGTTTGTCATTTTATGTACACAGTGTAATGGTTGATCACACAAACCATTAAAACAGTCTGTGACTAGTTTGTCAGCTCTACCAATCATGTATAATACCTTTAATTTATCTTTCATATTGCTAAAAATGAGTAATAAATTAAAATAATCAAAAGGTGTCTTTTTTCATCCATTAGTAATTATCACATGAAGCTGTAAGTGGCAATTCATATCTTAGACAGCAGTTTATGGTACTAGCTAGGTCTCATTTTAATTTTACAGAAGGCTATATAAAATGATAGGCCTATATACCCATTGTAGGGTGTTCAAAATGGGTGTCAATGGAAAAGGTATTTAGTTTTCTCACTTGTTGAATTTTTACATGGATCTTCAAATTCAAACCAGGATATCTTAAAGACACACCCGCATCTCGCTGGCTGTACCTAAACCCTACATTCTACATGACCCATACCCTGGTCTAGACTTTGATGGCCAGACATCACCCAGTCTCATCACATGCCACAAGGTTGGCTGATGAGTTTACAATTTGATGCTGAAGGAATCTGATAGATTAAACAAAGGGTTTGAGAAAGTCAAACTGTCTTGGGGGAAGAGTAAATAGACAATACATTGACTGGAGAGCCTAATTATCCATTATAGGGGTTCAACTTCATCAAACTGCCTCAATAATCCATATCATCAGAAATTGGTACATCAAGTCATCAAAACAAAAAAACAAGGCAAATGAGCCCCCCCCCCCCAATCAAAATTTGTTGAAATATTTATGCATATAAAATTGTCAGGTAGTGGGCCCCAAATACATGTATGTCATGTTTCTTAGGAGTGATATAAAAATAGCTAGCCTCTCAGTTACCCCACTTGAGGTCCCCATAGAGAGCGTTGCCTAGCAACTGCGCTGAAGGATCCTGGGAAGACTGAATGAGAGAATGGTCGAAGACATATCATCATTTCAGGGGGCAGATTCAAGTGGACTTGTGTGAATTGTCAAGCAATCTGGTAACCTAGGTTCCCCCCCCCCCCAAAAAAAAAAAAGAAAGAAAGAAAGAAAAAAGAATGATCCATCTTTTATACTTTAACTTTTTAAGGTAGAAGAGAATTGCAAATTGTTTATTTTTTTGTCCACAGGTCTTTGTGTTACCAGCCAAAATATCCAGTTTAGATTGCCCATCATCCTCATGCTGTCCTGCAATCATAATGATTTGTTTATTGCCCAAACTTCTCTCTATTTTACCAAATGTTCTGCCTTGTTTGATTGTATACTCACGAGGTATGTAAGCAGGGTTATAATTGGCGATTATCTTCTTCAATCCTAAAAGTACGAGCCTTAACAAGGTCAGTTCAGTTAAGTTCAGTTCAGTTTGTATTCACAGTGAGTTTAAAATACTCGGTTTGCTGAAAACCAAAATTTTGCACACAAAATGGTGAACAATTTTGCTATAATCCTAAGAAGTACAGACTTTTTATTTAATAAAAATTCAATGTTTTATATCAGTGTGATGTAGAATTATGTTGTTTTCCTTATATGCAGAGTCACAGTTTTCCCATAGCCAGAAAATCAATGATGTGTGGACGCTTGAAAAAGAGCACAAACAAATTGTACGGTACACATTTTACCTTGCTCTGCCTCTGAGATCAAACTACAACAACAAACATCATCACGACCCTGTATGTTGTATGTTAAACCCTTTCAATATGGTCACACCTCCCCCGCCCCGCCCCCTCCCATAGACTACACAAAGACCTACCTATCACCAACACAGCATTATTTATGTTGTCTCATACGTTTGTATATATTCATAAGCATCCTAATGTACATGAAATGCATGCAGAAAAAGAACAGACCATTTATTAGGTTACCGAAACATAAACACATGTAGGACAAAGATACACACCAATAAGATGTGCAGAGTAGATACCACTGTCTGCAATAAGCAATTTCAGGTCATCAGACATAGAACCCCCCCCCCCCTTCTTTCTTCCCTAGGCTCCAGACCCAACTCTCCTCTCACTTGAAAAGAGAAAATATTATAAACACTCTCCCCGTCTCTCTCTCTCTCTCTCTCTTGGATCGCCCACCAGCACCAACAACGATGCATATTTATCAACCTCGTTCTTCACAGTCCCGTCTTCAAAATTAGGTCGTCTTGTGAGAAGAGAAAGTTGACTGCCCAGGGCCACTGCTCAGCTAGACAACGTGAAAACTGGAATTTCCTTTCAGTTGATATCATTTTTGTTGATACTCAAAGCTCTAGGGGATTTTTTGTCCATCTTTTTTTTAGGGGTTAAAGGTCATTCCTGTCTGATGCTGTTAAATCTTCAGAAGAAGCTTGATAATGCTATGGTAATAGTGCTAAATACCGACTATTACATTAACAGCTCAGTAAGAGTTGCCATTATTACTTACAAGTTAACTGAATAAAGAAATTATTTATTTCTTCACTTTTGTCATCAGGGTTGTCCACATGCTCATAGACTCTTGTATCAAGCCACTACACACAGATGGCTAGCCACTGTGTATGGTTTCTTCCCTTTCCTAAATCTACATGATCCATAACCAAAAAAAAATCACTTTTTGGTCCAGATTAACACAATAGTGTAGATACATCCATCCAATGAACAACATGACATGACCTAGTTTATGCAATGATCAATTACGTCCCAGATACCTGCAGAACAACCTGAGGAGAACCCTTTCTTGATGTTTGTGAAAGCGAATGCAATTATAAGACTGTGTTAGTCTTGCACTAGCAAGAATGTCCAATAGTTTGGTCTACTTCTAAAATGAATGAATACTGACTTTATGTACAAAGTAACTGTCTCATGGAAAGTCAGGTAGTTCTTAAAACCTCTTGTAATCATTGCAATACACATTTGCATAACGAGTACACAATCTCTAATCTCCAATCGGGAAATACAACATAAAGTAATGAATAAAATGAATACAATAAACATGTTTGCAAGTGAGGTTAGAAAGTCTGGTGGTAACGGCAAAACAACGGTTCTCAAAGATCTTGAAGTTAACATGACCAGAACATTTATTGTTAACTCTTTACCTCAAGCTGTGCTATGAACAGGAAAAGGAAAAACATCAAATTCAAACTGAACATGTGCACCAAACAGGTCAATGCAGATTTCCACCACCACCAAAAAAAAAGGGATAAATCTCTCCACAAGTACAGGTAACATTGTAGGTCACGGCTAAATGTATTTTCACTCTACGTGTCATATGACACACTCTCGCCTGTTTTCTCTAAATGTCACGGCCTTATTCAGACCAATCTTCACATCGATGCGGTCTTACCAAAAAAATCCTCTCTTGTCTACAGAAAAGGATCCGATATCTGAAACTTGAGCGCTGGAAAATAACAAAAGCGAGCTGTTTTTGCCCGCGTACAAGTATCCCGGTTGGGTAAGATGTCAGCACAGTGGCACATTGCTTCAATTAAATTGCTAGGTTATCGTTATGTCCCAAGTCAGAAGGGATAAAAACAATCTCAATTGGTAAGGAAGACCATAGAGACTTTGAAAGACCTGCATGTTTGAGAATGTTGATGACAATTAAAGATATTATGAGATAACATTTTTTCAAATCCAATTTCAATTTTAAATTCTAACTAATCTTTATTTCCCGTCACATATTATTACAAAATGACTCAAATGAGTCTGTGACACTTCTTTTTTTATATATCTAATGAGCTTAGTGCATGGTGTAACATTCTTATTAGACTGATTCTTAGCACTTATTTTACGTAAAATCGCTTTAAAACGGGAAGGATTTGTTATTATGTAGAGCAACTCTGCTGATTTCAGAGAGTTATTTCATACAATTGGGTCAAGTTTGTAAGAAAAAAACGATATTAAACACAAGGTCTAATGTTAGACAGGGGTTTGGATACTGGTTCAATTCATCAATACAACAATGAGGCTAATACACTGTGTGATTAAGCTAATCAGACATCAACATTGTGTTTAATTGATTTGCCATTGTGCAAGGTAAACCCACATTAAATTTGTCATAATAAATTATCTTGCAAGATATAATGAACGATAATGATAGAATGAAAGATGGTTTTTATCTCTTCTGACTTAGGACGTCACAATAACCAATTGAACAAAGATATTGACAAAATAGGGAGACCACCGACATTAAGGCTAGATAGCATATTAATCTGGAGGTCGCAGGTTCAAATCTTGTTCTAGTCAATTTTCTTTGTTCACCCCCAAATTGAAGATGTAATGAAATAAGTGTATGACATCCCAGCCAAATGCTGCATCCCGTTATTCCAAGAAATGAGGGTCAAACTCACTCTCATCAATTATGTCAAGTCATGAAGAAATGATAACAGATACAGACATCAAACACAGACTAAAAACAAACACATATCCCTATCATGTACATGTATGCATACACGACCAATATATTCAATCCAAATAATCCAAACAGCAGCCTAAGGTCTCTTCATGACAAACTCTTGCCTGCAGATATCACTCAAACTAGGGCATGGTCCATTCCCACATCACAAAAAAGGAGTAAAATATCGCTTTTATTTCTCTAAAATGCACTTCAGTCACTGGCGTCCCTAGATGCAAGAAATCCATAAAATAAGTTTTCTTGTTGTCATTGTAGCAAAGATCCCTGTCGTACCTTTCCCCCCTCTCCCTCTCTCTCTCTCTCTCTCTCTCTCTCTCTCTCTCTTGTGATCTGACCGATAATGGATCGCTGTTCCAGATGCATTCATTAGACTTGCTAATGGCACGATCAGCATTTTAAGGCTTATGTTGTTTTCTCTTGCCCTCCTGTTTCCATCGTTGACACATTGTGTGTGTGTGTTGTGTGTGTGTTATGGTGAGAACAAACCCCCAGAAGCATTCCAACTGTCTCTTCAAATGCTAAGGTACTGTCACTACAGCCTTGTTTATAGTTTCAAGTATGTTTTACTCTTATTTTGGAAGTACAAACCTCTTAATTTATACCCAAGAGCATAACTAGTAGAAAACAAGTGACATATTTTTGACAATAGACTGTGCATATCAAAAACGAAAAAACAACTCGAATGAAGACTAAATTATTTGTATTTTATAAAAAATTGAAATTTTATTTATAACAACTTGCTATGGGTATACAAAATACAAAAAAATAATAGTGAAACAGGTTTAAAACTTGGGATGAGGATGCTTCTTTTTAGAAACCCCATTTGCCAATCATGCCCGAATTTGTGTATCCATCACATAGGTTTAATGACAACATTACCATCAATTGGGCATAATTCTTAATTTTTTAAGAGTAACCGGAAACGGTGGAAGTCTTATTCTCAGTTTTTTATTTTTTTTTATCGAACTGATTTCACTTTCATATTTACATTCAGTATTACATTCCAAACAACATATAAAATTTTCATGGTCATAACCTTCGTTAAACTAAATTAATTGACAAAACAAAATCCCGCCCACGTAAAACATCCATATGGTTGGGATCACAATGGTACCGGATGCTGGATTATGCACCAGACTTACACAGTCTATCTTGAAGCTTTTCTTTTGTTCTATTGTTTTGTTCAATTGTTTTAGCGAAAAATTAAAGGAACATTTTGTAATAAACCAAAAACAAACCATCCACAGAATGATCCCTCTGTTTTTAGTAACGATACATGGTTTATCCTGGAAGGGTATATTTATTTCACCATGAAGGGATGGCATTTTATTGTTAGTTGTTTTGAAGTGTCATTCATTACAATCCTCTAGTTTTCAAGAATCATACATACCACATGACTAGCACAATGTCATGTATGATTCAGAAAGATACCTGTATTGTTGGATCTTCACTTGCAGCTATTGTTGACATATAGTTTTTCAGTCAAATAAATAATACTTGCATTCTGGAATGATTTGTTTTTTAAAAGAAGAGGACTTATCACCTAATCACAATCAGTTGCTCTGGTGTATTGAAAGAACAAAACATGTGGATGCAAACATACACACACAATATACAGATAACTACTAAATGACATCAATTAGGAACCTCAATAACAATTTGTTGTGTGATCTGGAGAAAGAGGGTCAGCAATTACTGTGCAAAATTGCAATTCAAGAAAATTGAGTGTGAACTTTGGATTGGTTTTCTGCCATTTATAAGTCATTAGAGTAAAGGTTAAATTCTGCATGGGAATAGGAAAACATGTATCTGGGGTAATTCTAGCAACACAAATGTATCATTAATGTCATATTAATGCCATTGTATTGCTTATGACCATTCGGTACTGTAAAAAAAAGTACTTTGTGTGACCGGAGAAGTCCTGCTTATATCCCTTCCTGCTACAAGATTTACAAATAATGATCATAGATATTTAACCATAGCTTCAAGCTTCTTCAAGTATTAAGCTTCTTTTGCAGATCCAATAGTCTTATTGTATTAGTCAACCAGGATGGTGGCATTTCAACTCTACCTGACCACAATCAAACTCCCACAGTCTTTCTTGAAAGTTCACAGGCATCAAAAGTGAATCGGATACCCACACACTATCTATCTCCCTGTCTTCCCTTTTCTTTATCTGAGCCCATCCAAGATGATAAACTGAAGGAATTCTGAATATCCTACCTGACTGCCAGACAACAGCCATATCATGCCACATACGATAAACACTTACACACTTGGGTGACAAGACTGATGGTGTCACTTTTATGTTATTGCTATCTGAGATTCCACATTGGTTGTAATCCGACCAGACATTTATTTATTTATTCTTAAAGGGACAGCCCAACATCTTTCTCTGAAAGGACGCTGAACCAAACTTCAATGTGAGTTAAAGGAGACATTTTGCATTTGCCAATTTGTTTTGAGTTTGGTTTTAAAAATTGTTTCAATTAACGGGTATACCATCTCCAAATGCACCAAGAACAAAAGTACAGAGACAAACAAACAAATCAACAAAGACAGTAAAATGATAGGGAAAGAAAAATAAGTTATTTGTGTTATAATGTGAGTTGAGGGCAGCATCTAAGAATACATGAGATAGAGAAGTCACAAAGGCAATGATCTTTCTACCATTGATCCTTTGTACATGTACCTTGCAAGCCCTTCAACATTGTACAAACCCGGTGTTTAAATCTAGGTATATTTATTCAAATCATCCAACAATACCAGAAAGTTACAGTTACATAAGACCTAATGTTTTCAGACACACATTATATTTCCATGGATGATGAGTAAATATTATTAATCCAGATTAGCCTTTAGATATGAAATTAATACATTTCCTTTTTGAACCAACATTCTAATGTGAAAGGTCTGTACATGATGTATTCAACAATCGATAATTTCTAACCCAGGGCAACATTTATTGGTTGTTCCTTGTCGTCAAGCCTATTATTCAAACCAAGTGGCTTTCAAATCTTCCACAAAGCATTTCACTACAGATTTGAAGTTTACTTATGAATTATTTTCCTTTGAAGTGAAGTTGGTAATGGTGCAATTCATGATTATTCCACCAGGAGTGTTTTCATTTTACAAGAAAACGCCAAAGCGTTCTAGATTCAATCAATCTGCATTGTCAAGTTCCTTTACTGAGTGGAGGAAGTTATTGATTTGAGGTCAATTATTGCATGAATTTTCAATAACCCTCCTCAAGCTGTGAGCTAATTCAGTGGAAACTTTCTCAGGTCAGATTTCAGGCTGAATTCTGACATTCTCATGAAGAGAGAACATGTAACCTGTGACGTAATACAAAAAAGAGCCACAGAGCTGACTTCCTGCAAGCAACATTTGAACACAGTCAAACAGAAGATGACATATATCTAACATTTTATGGAGATTGCAATGTCTGATTTTGATCAACTTTTGATATGTAGAAAAGGGACACATCTCAAAACTTTTTTTCAGTGGTCAATTTCATAAACTCTTCAATTTATGTGAAAATCATGAACCAAATGTAAAGTTTCCCACATGACCAGTGTAGATAGTATCTTGCCTGCCTTGCATGTAAATGTTAAGCGCAATTTTTAAAAATGCGCTTTTGCGGATACGCAGTCTTTAAGTTCAAGTTTGCACACGCAAATTCTAATCGGACACTGTATTTGTCACAAACAACTGAGGCACAATAATGACACAAACTACATGTACTCAGTTTACATGAATTTCACATCCACACCAGCAAACTACACGGTTTATCACACCGCACGCCTTTGTCCAGCACTTTGCACAAAGTTGATTTCGCTTTGACATAAGAAATTCAGAACTAATAGTTGTGAAACCCCATTTACACTACTGTCTACTCAAGTTTTAGAACAACAATTATCACTTCAGGCAGAAGTTACGATTCAGCAGAACGCTATTTCGAACTTACCCTTTTAACCTTTGGAGATAAAATCTATTCCTACAGCATGTATTTCACAGTGGTCAGAATTATGGTTGAATAATAAAGATTGAAAGATTGCACGCATTTCAAAGATTGCAACCCAGCTCTTATGCGCAAATTTCAACTCTATGTGAGCAAACAAAGTTTGCATCATCAAAATGGAATTTGTTAGCCTTCGATAAAAGACTCTGCTAGGGTTAAAATGACAGGCCTTTAACTATTGTTAGCATTTATTCTGAGGTCCTTTTAGTTTAAAACAGTTTGCAACAGTTAATTATTTTTTCTCAAAAATGGCATTTACCGCACAATTTTTATAAAATGCGCGTCAACAACAACAAAGGTAAATAAATTGTAATCTTTATTCTTGTCAATGATAGGAAATTACACACAAGTCATCTTTATAGTGAACAACAGTGATAGCTTTTTGAGTGATTAATATGTACATACAGTTTTGTAGCAGCGCAGGGGTTTTTGTGATTTCAAATTGTAGCACAAGTTCATGTAATTTTCTTGCAGTTCACATGAGCAAACATTTTCAGGGCCAAGAAATTCTTTTGCAGGTTAAATTATTATTGAGATAACTCATTGTGTAGGGTATATATAACGTTCTATGTAGAGACACAACAGAATCATTTAGAGAGGCCTATATATATACATAATTTATAAAGGTGTAGCAGCTTCAGATATTATTAACACATTTACAAGGCAATATTTAATTACAGCTGAATAGCTTAAATTTAGTCCATGTATGGTATGTCAGTACATAGCTGTTTCATAGACGTGAACACCTTATTAAAGACACCCCATTATTCCTGGCCAAATCAATTGACTGTATGACTGTATGGCAACTTTAAGTACAGTGACATCTTAGACAGATGTATCAAGCTGTGCCAACTAAACCGACCAACTGCCTGACCTGCTTCTAGGCAATGACTTTGAAGACAGCACATAGGGGCCAGGGCTAGCCTTGTCTAATGAAATAAAAACGCCTCCGGATTTAATTTGGCTTTTTCCTGCGCATACTCCTTGAGTAAATACCGCCTATCTACACTGGCTCAACTGGATAAATGACAAGCAAAACAATGGCTAGGTTGAATTGGGGGGGGGGGGTGGAATGGTAGGGTTATTGCATCTGTTATTAAAGACAGATATAAGACTGAGTGTTATGTGTGACTTATTCGCTAATTAGTATTCTACCAAAAGTATTTCACAAATTTATATAAAAGTCTGCACATTGATTTATCTAATTTTTTGGACTACAGCCACTGAGACAAAAAAAGTATACATTTTCACAATTTAATCAAACCCCCAAATTAACTGTATAACCGTTTGAATAGATGGTTAACTGGTTACCTGAATAATCGCTACAGCACTAACCCAGAGTTAGGTCATGGGTCAGCCAAACAAATTACTTGCATTCTTACATTTGTGTAAAATGCTCAATGTGCCATAATTAAAAGGGGAAAAAAAAGAAACTTCAAAAAGGAGCGCACCTGGTCCATCTGTTGTACCAATAAACGCATGCCCCCAGACATACAAAGTAAATAACTCTCATTTGTACAGATCTCATGCCTGTCTGACTCCAACAAGTTGAAGCTAAAATCGGGTTAGAGGGAAGGGGGTCATCATTAATTGGGTGACAATTTCACTAGCCCCATCATGAAGGCCTATGATTATCAGACAGACAGATATTTAGTTGAAATTAAGGGTGGGGGATACAGCTGTTTTGGAAAGTGCATCCTGTTTAACTTAAACATGGCAATCTAGGATGAACTTTTCCCCCTCCCTTACAAGGAAAAGGGTGGCGTTGACAATTATTAAGTTTCAGGAGTGTTGGAAGCAGCTGGCTTGGTCACCACCGAATGTTAATAACCAATGTGTAGTGTTAGAGAGGGCAGAAACCTGGACTAGCTTGAAAACTGCAGCCTGTCCTAACTTAAGTTACATTTTTCCACCTCCGATGGAGCTGGGATTTTGGGGTTTTTTTCTTCAAGAAAAAGAAAATAACTATATAGGGGTGGGGAACAGCTGTTTCTGTCACAACCAACTGTTATTAGATGTGTTTGGGAGGTGGCCAGATATCTGGACTCGCTTGGAAAGTGCATCCTATTGGTGTTATGTTTTTTCATCTCATATCAAGGTGACCATAAAAGAAATCAAATGAGTGGAGGTCCCTCAACCCAATTACAGACTGAAGTAAAAGGACTTTTTATTTGAGAGTGGGTTCAGCACAAGTCAAGTTAGGACTCTCGCCTTACGAGCTAAAGGATAGAAATAATATTATTCCATATTTTTTTTGCAAGTATTCTTTACATCTGGGCCCAATTTCATGACTCTGCTTGCCATTACAGAAGCAGAAAACTAGGCAAAATTTACAGATTAGCATGGAATTTGTGCTTGTGTTGCTTGCATACTTCATGTTACTAAGCAGGTTTTGCTTATACCTCTACCAGCGGAGAATGTTGACCATTAGCACAGAATTTTACAGTAAGCAAAGCCATGACATTGGGTCCTGTTGCGTAGCAGCTTGCAACTGTGGTCATACTGTCTAATGAGTGAGGTTAATTAAACAGGAAGTGTTTACCCAACCCTTTTATTCAGCAGCTAAATGTATTTATAAAATGTTCCTTTTGTAGGGGGCAAGAGTCAGTGCTGAGTGGATGTCTACCAGGTAAGCATGAAAGTCATAATTTGCAATTTACATCCAGGGTGAGGCCAGTTCCTTTTCACAATGAGTCACTTAAAAAAGTAGTTTTATCAACTTAGCTTAGCCCATTAGCACTTGTGCACAACTTCAACACAAGTCGTTTACTCACTGAACAGGGCAGGGAAAAGTCACACGATTCATGTAGAACTCCATAAATCATCATGCAGCTTTTGTTGTAATTTACTTTTTTGTGTTACAAGTTCGGTTTATTTTGTGGAGGAGAAAATTATCTTTTGAATGATTTACGAATGTGTTAATTTGCTTTTACTAAATTGAAGCTCTGAGCTTGTAAATGTAAAAACACATCAACTAATTTAGAAACTTGTTATGTATGGATTGTGTTAGTATTGCAAGGAAAGTGTCACACACAGCTTGTTCAACTGTACCATCATTTCTGACCAGAACAAAGGGTTGTGAAAGTAATTGAAATAAATAAAAAAATACCTTCTCAATGACCAATAAGGTCTATACTTGCAATTAACAATTAAAAATGTTCATAATGTAAATTCCTTTCAATAATATGGGGAAAACCACTCTTCTGTGTACATTATTGTGCATAAAATGCATATACAATAACGATCCTTAACATGCGGAGAAACTAAGACGGTGTAAATTTGATTTTTGACCTTTGAACCTTTGGAAGAAGATTACACAAATTATTGTTAATGGTGACTATTGACTACTTTTGGACCATCAAAGTCTTCAGATCCTGCTATATCTACTGCTATTTAGTGTGACCCACTAGCATGTGTAAAACCCAAGAAACAAAGTGTTTGTGTGGGTCTGACTGAGCATGTCCTCCTCCTAAAAGCACTATGCCCAGTAATACACTAAGGATCTGACTCCCAAAATGGTGAAACCAAGATTTATTATTGTGGGTGATGACATCAGGTGAATTAGGTCAATACAAGGTGCCCATAGGTTTCCCACAAGTTGACATGTGAAACATGTACACTTTATAGTAAGCTGCTCTGATAAGTAATATTTAAGCATGACCTACTTTCTAAAGCTAAGTAGGAAAGACAGGCAAATAACAAAATCCCTGGTTAAAAAAAGTTCTTTCAAATACATACAGACTAGTATTTTAGAAAAAGGCTTGCTGACTACTCAAAGTTTGGTTTACTTGGCCGACCCATGCCTACCGACCCCCCCCCCCAAAAAAAGTAGGGGAAAAGAAAGAAAAAAAGAAAACAAAGAAAAAAGGTAAAACAAGTGAAACTCCTGGTAAATCACTTTTTGTACTTTACAACTTTTGTCAGATTTATTGTGCATGGTGTTAAGATACTCAGTCAAAGAATATACTACATTTAAAAACACGTTTGCATGCAAAATGTATCCAATCTTTATCCATGAAGATTTATAAAATAAAAAAAAACTATAACAAAAACGAAAGTCCATTTCAAGTAACCACTAAACAATGGAGGTCCTTGCATTTCAGGCAAGGCTTGATCTATTTTCTCCCTCAACTCCTGATTCTCAACTCATATTGACGAGCACTGCTTCTTTGATCACATCCAATCACCCCCCCCCCCCAACCTCAGACTAGATGAGGAGGACAACGTTGACCGATCAACGACCCAGAAACAAGACACTGCTGAAACATCAGATGAGTTGGGCATCCTCCACAGCCAAAAGAAGAAGAAGAAGAAGAAACAGGGAGAGGCAGTAAAAGACCTTTGGAAGACATTGAACTATGCTTAGGTTCTCCCAGGGTATACAAAGAAAAACCTTCCTATAAGTGTCTCAAGTGTTTGCACTGAGAAACCCCGTGTGCACAATGTCTACAGAAATTGTTGTTCGAGGACATACCCTGTCCTCATTTTTTCTTTTGAAAGTAATTCATGCCGGCCACCAGGCGGGGGAAACTGTTTTGATTTGCCTTCAAAATGAAACAAAAACAGGCATCTGTATTCATGCAATTTGTCAATGCAATTCACAACAGTGTTACAGGTGAATAAATTGTCCAGTGAAGATGCACAATCGTGCACAATCATCTTATTTCAGTTTGTAAGATGTCAATATTGTGGTTGGTGGAAGTGTCAAATTGTATTTGTCTTCGATCCTCTGGACAAATTTAGTTGAAGAGGGCTATGCGGGAGGAGGGCTTGAGAAACACGTAAGTAAATCCTCAAACTTTTAAAACTTTATCTGCTGGGTTCAGCTTAGGATTTGTTCTCAATGAAAGAGACCACACCTTACCCTGACAGTTTGACGCATTGACTGCAATAATGGATTTGGCACTATATAAGTGTTGGTTATTATTTGTTAATTTTTTTTTTATTGTACAAGTACTTTGAGGGACTGAGACCAAAGATGAAAAGATGAGGGGGCGTTTCAGATAACTAGTGTAACTATAAAAAAAAATCTCTTTCACTGTCTCGTTTTTTGGAAACACCCAAGTCAGCCTACGTAATCTTGTATGGATAAAGTTAGGGCTAGAAACAAACTAATCCACCAAAGTGAGGTGTGTTAACATCTGAAAACAGAGTCTTTTGAAAAGCATAGCTGGAACTATCAGTTTGCAATGCAGTTTAGCATGACCATTGACAGAGGTTGGGGAAGTGGGGAAAACACAGGAGATATCTCTTGATCTCACAGAGATGTAAAGTATATATTGATCGTTTAGTTGTTATTCCCCAAACTGCACAGTTTGTGTTTAGATGCCTCATGCATATTAAGACAAAGTGAGGGGCAAACTTGTGACTATTTTTCATGAGTAAACATATATCACAAATTTCCTACTAAAGGTAAGGGATGAAAATATTAAATAACAACCGATGGAATTATTTTGTATATTTTATAATACTTGGAACAAAAATCAATGTTTTGAAAAGTACAAAGGATCATTATCATACCATACCGTCGCTATCTTTACCATGGAGATCATAAACACTGATTCTTATTATTATGCAGAAAGTGGAGTAGTTTGGACTTCACTGCCTAGGTTTGGTTCCATTAGTTTTAAACTACTGTGTGGTTGGATTCTAGATTGTGTTATTAAACATTGGGAGTACAAAATACTGCAAAAACACCTAATGAAGGTGTAGAAACTGATCAGAGCATACTGAGTGACAGAAGCATTGACTTGTTACTGTACTGGTTCAGAACCACCACAACACATTAAGAGTAGGATCATAGGTTAGTTTAAAGGCAAAGTATACCTTTGGTTTTTGGGACCGTTTGATTGTTTTAATCCTATATAAATGTAGATATATACAATAAAACTAACCTGTGAAAATTTCATTTCTAAAGGTGGTCGCGTTTTTGAAATATCGCAAAAATCCGCAGCGATTATGTCCATGCACAAAGCATAATCCCTAATAGGAATACACGGTCTGAGAAACTGACATATTTTTCCAAATCTACATTATTTTGAATTGAAATATTTCTCAAAATGCTTTATACTACCAAAAGTTGCTGTACTTCTAACCAAGTCGGTTTTTATTACCATTAATCTTTAGAGTGATTACCAATCGTGTACCTTCAACATGACGCTGGTTTACAGGCAAAATTTAAAATAAGTATACAATAAAAGTCACATGTGAAAGTTTCAGCTGAATATAGTGTCTACTTGCTGAAAAAAAAAAACTGTCACAGTATTTTCACACAAAAGTTAAATCCATCCACATTTAGCGAGGTGACAGCGGGCACCAACCGCATCTCTGGCTGTAGCATTCTTGTACGAACACCAATACTCCAAAATTTGAGAAATGATTTATGCATGAATCGTTTCTCGGATTCAACTGTTTTGGGGTGAAAAATTATCTAAAACATATTACTACAAAGGGAACCCTTTCTCAAAATAGTTTATACTTTCTTTTGGAGTACAGCCTTGCAAAGTTTTGAATCCTACATGTGTGATGTTCAATGTTTGTGACAGGACAACTTCCCCAAATACTCGGCTAAGCAAGTATTCCCAAGACTGCACCTCTCCCTTAATTCACTTACATAAAGTAAAAAGACAAATGAAAAACAATTAAAATACATTCAACTTCATTGTTTTAAATAATTAAGTAACCATACTGTCTACTTACCACTACATGTACTTTGCTATTCAACCAAAACAAGTAAGCCGACCTAACCAACGTGTTTGGTCATCCACAGCATGAAACTTCCACACAAATCAAATGCACCAATAGATGAATAAATGGTCCAGTCTATGAAGTCTGTTCTTTGATAGTTGTTTAAGTTACTAAACTGTCACATCCCCATAAACCATGCTGTCAAACCTTCCTACATACAGAGTGAAATCTCAGTGAATGTGTAGTACATGTACCATACTCCTACTGTACATGTACACGTGCTGCGTACACACAATGATTCGTTCATAAGGCCAAGGCAGCAGCCATGATTGCCCAAAGTAAAAGCAACTGGTGGCCTGCAGTGGCAGTTTCTGTACCCTTAAAGCGCCCCCAATCAAGGTTACCCACAGTGCCAGTCAATAGACTGAGTACACTGCAATGGGTTTTTTCTAAAAGCTTAGTGTGTTATTCTGACCTTGCTATTTGTATGATCTGCCCTTGAGACTGAGTCTACAGCACTGTGCTATATTGGCAGACTACATACACAACAGGCATTGATGGCAAAAAAAACGAAATGTTTAGCACAAAAAAGTCTCGCTAAGCAGAAAAAGGTCACCGCCAAAATTGTTTAGAAGTTTGCATTGTTGTGACTAGTGGTACCATGCTAAGTTTTGTACTCAGCAAAGACATCTACCATTAATGAAAGATTAATTTGAGCAAGACTTTCCTCCTGCTTAATTAGCTAATTTTTTTTTTTTTAATCTCACTTTTAGTTTTAACAGTAAGGCCTAATGGTTTACCATCAAAATAACTAGGTATGAAAAACACAGCTATGAAGTTTGTCTATGAACTTAAAAAAACAACAACAGGGTGTCCGAAATATTCATGTAGTAACTGATGAGTGAAAACAGACTATCCCAGAATGACCCTATATGAAGCTAAACTAACTTGTCTGCAACACATCCAGTCAACCTAAACACATTCATGCATAAAAGGATATTACAAATGCAAATGTTCATTTCTTCCTGGCACATGGCTACATTTTCAAGATGTATAAATCAAAACTTTTGGATTGGATTCAATGTGCTCTTCCAAAACAACAATTATTTGCCTTTATAAATAGCTTCAAACACACAATATAAGTATGGATTATTCAAACCTGTGAGAAAAATTTATATTAATGATTTTCTCTAAAAGCTTACTTTGAATTCGGATTGAAATTATAATATATGAAGTGTCACTTTCTTCAAGCATATTGTGTTTAATCTTGAATAGATGTAGTCCTTTATTCAAGTGGAAAAACAATATCACAAGTCTCTAACCTCACGTTAAAACAGTGTAAAATTACAATGCATTTGATACTCTTCCAGTGCTAATTTTGTCAACATCAAAAAAACATCCGATGATGTCACACATTTTGGTATAAGAAATTATTTCATTCCTGAATTTTGACAAGATTTAATCGAAACGATATTGAATTACCTTTAGACTAATGCAAATTTTCCTCTTTGGAATGTACAGAACCATTTGTTGTTGACATCCAATGGCATCGTGTTTCAAATTTCACTCTGAACGAGAATCAAATCAATTGATATATCAAAGCATTTTAATGTGAGGCTTAAGACTTGTTTGCCCACTTTCATCAGGACTCTATCTATTGGAAAATGAGTACATCACAAAAATAATTTTGACCTTGGAGCCCCTCTTCAATTATCTTGCCATGTAAAGAAATAAAAGTCAACATTAGACAAGTTAGTGGTTGTCCCTTTTAGAATGAATGTACTCTTCCCAAAAACCAATTTGTTATCATACCAAGTAGCTCTCACAACTAACCCTCAATGCTTTCCTAGATTGATGTGAAGGTACAAGTCTCCCACAGAGATAACAAATCACATAAGTCACACAAGCACATTTCCTTACATGCTGGGGAAAAAGAGAAAAAGAGCCACAGGCAGCCGGCTGGAGTCTGACCCTAATGACCTCTTTCTCATTAGTACACAGACATCTTAAACTCAACCACTGTGGAGTTTTCCTTATGGCAAAATCTGTTGAAAGCGATATGGGATGTGAAATTTACTCTTGATATTTAAGGAATCTGCTCTTGTACAATGCTTGGCAAGTACTCAAACATTAATTGCAAACAACTATTTGATGATCTGGTGTTGCCGGGTTTTTAATAATTTTGTGTTTGTTTTTTCTTTTGTTTATTTAATTCAGTGTTTAGTGAAAGGCTCTTTGGAAATTGGCTGGTTTTTGTCACATTAAGAGTGTGTACTAGAAATGAACTACATGACAGTAGTTTGACGAATAAAGGATGACAATTAATCTAACAATTTGTCCAAATCCATTTGACTATCCTAGGATAACCATCATTTGTTTGTATACATGAGGGTTAGAGCCATTGAACAAGAACAGAGCACAAGGACATGAGAACAATTATTTCTCTGTCATAGGGAAAGGCCAATCAAACTATGGATTACATTTCAAGCATGCATGGATAATGGTTCGCACATTAGATCACAGTATCATCACCTTTGCACTTATTTAGGGTTTGAAGCTTGGCACTCGGCATACATGTAGTGTAATATTGACACCATAATCACCCTATCAGAAAAAGACAGCTTTGGCCTCAACACTGAGGATAGTCAAATGGTATAGTTCATTGTGTAATAATGCTTTGTTACTGATGACAGAAGTGGCTAGCCTAAATTGTGTTTCTATAAAAAGAAACTGTCAAAAAATGTGCAGACAACATGCTCCTAAATATTTGTAAGTGAAGACAACGTGCTCCTAAATATTTGTAAGTAGGCCTATCTGTTAATGCGATATGCTTATCTGTATCTGACCTAAATCTAAAATAAAAAAGTTAAGTTACCATGTGGATAAGATGTTTGTAGATTTATATTCTAGTAAAAATGTACGATGTACATGTGGGGCTTACTGTATACTGCAAAAATGTTTGTAGTCCTTATTTGCAGCACAAACAAATGTATACATGTATGTGACATGCAATTTCAAGTAAGAACATCTTGAACTAAAACAAGAATTTATCTGGCATTAATTTAATGTACGCTAGTAGTACACTAATACAGCCCATAGCAGAGTACATGTACAGTGTACATGGAAATCTGCATTTGTGTCAGTTGACTGCCTTTCATGGTGCTGAAAATTGAATTCCCAATCAGGGCTACTGTAGTGTGAAGGCAATGCAGCCAGTGCTTGATTCCTTTATCCAACACACAAATTAACCTGGTTCTGCCTACACTAATTACATAGAGCTGCTACAAAAATGCGTTTAGGCCTCGAGTTCACTGAAAATTTTCATATTCTGCCTTACAGAAATTAAGAGATAGGTTTTGCAATTGGGTATAACACTAGAATTGAATGCAGATAGGAACTACCTGTAGATATATGGAAGACTCCAACCTCGTATGTGTGCGTATTATCATACAGAACTTCACAGGTTGTTTCTTTAAATTTTTTATTTAAGAAAAAGTATGCATTAACAAAACAGAAGTGCTCATGGGGGAGGGGGAAGATTGATTTGTTTCTTTCAAATAAACTTTGTTGCCCAAATTCCTAAAATCCCAAAATGCTGAGCAATCACAGGGCATGGTTACAGTATGTGTATTTATGTAGCAAGGCATGAATGTTCACTGCAGCAAGCCCAGGTTAGTCATTGGTGATTTATGACTAAGCTTTAAGCCCTTTACCCTGCATGTTGTGTCTGTCCCATTGTCCCTGACCTCAACTCTAAGGTGAATCCAATTTACACATGTGCACAGCACACAACACAATGCAAATTAACTGTCAACTGTTAGCAAGTCTGGCCACATTGTACTACACACACAATTGGAGATAAGCCACTACTATAAAGGAAGCTTTGTGAAGGGTACAGGGCTACTTGAAGATTGTTTACATCATGGTTTAACAGAAGCGTGTTGGGTATTGGTACATACAGTCAATTATCAGCTAAATAAACAAGTACATTTACAATCATGTATAACCAGAAATTAGCAAGACTTTTCAACAATCATTCAAGCCATGTCACAAGAAGAAAATATATTCACAAAGTATGTCAATATAATTTGTGGTAAGACAAACCACTGCAAAAAAAAATCAAATATTCCTTTTTTTATACACTACAGTTGGTTGCCGCCATTTTGTCTGTGCAATTTAAGTGGCACGGCCCTGAAATAAATTCACTGGGGAAATTGATAATATTATTGACTTCAAAAGGGAGCAAAACAATATTTCAAAGGTGTATCTTTGTACATGTACACCAGATTCTATTAAAATGAACACTCTGTAATCCTACTCTGTCCATGTCAATATCTACTCAGTTTTGCCATAAAACTTCTCTTTTAACAAGAGCCTTGTGTGTTGTGTATGGTTAATGATGCATACAAACTGTCCACATGTGGGATCCTGGAGATCTAGGGCACTGATAATCCTTAACAGGTGTCTGAAGGATCCACTGACCAGCCTAGTGAAAAATGCATTGATATTTACACACCTTCACTGTGTACATGCATCATCAAAACCAATAAAATCAATTACTGTTTGGCTACTACACACAGTCACTCAACTAGTGTGGATTTATTTCTATTTTTTACATCATCTTTTTGAAAGGCTTGTAATGAAACCAAGGTTTTGTGCCCAAAGCACTTGTTATAAACTCATAAACATACAGTTAGGCTATGTGAGATGTAAAAGAACTTGAGTACTATACACAGTATTTGAAAACACACATTTCACATGAAAAGAATTCCTTTAGCATTGTAACCATATAGGAACTTGAAGAGCTAAAGTAGTCTAGTGGTGGTAGACAATGCAGTTGTGTCAAATGAAACATTGAGAAACTTAAAGGGAAAGTGCATCAGGAGTAAATTTCCATCAACAAACCACACAAACAACCTATGGGGAAATAACCAGAATTGATGGTCACATTTTAGAGAAAACAATGACAGGCTGTTTAGACCTACACGTAGCATAATGGAAACTTTTGAGCATTTTCATATTACTATCAGTAGCGCTTAAGGATATCCCGATAATATCATCATAATACGATATTGAAAACAATATCGTCAATATCGATGTCTAATTTGAAAATATCATTGACATTGTATAGTATTTGCTAAAAGTACCAAAAGTCCGCCTTTATACGCAAAAGAGTACTTGAATTGTTCCGTAAAGGGTTCTGTACATGGCTTGTACAACGGCATCTAACCATTGAGAAAACCAAAATATGGATGGCAGGTTAGCACCGCTTGAAGGCCAGTTTGTTTAGGTCTAGATGCCACAAAACCGAGTTCAGAGTTGACAGTTCAAACTCTGTATTGATTAAGGCATCATACGCTAAAAAGATGGGAACTCAAGACTCTGTTTAGGGCTTCCCATCTTCCCGGTATCGCCGAAAGCAGGACGAGCATACTGTATCACTGGCTGATTGGCTGATTTCCGATTGGCCGATTTCCGATTGGTCAAAACGCACCCGATCTTTGTGAATAAATTTATGATGCAATGCTTCTAATAAGCCCTGCCATCCCATAGTATCTATCACGTCAATCCCATAGATGTGCTATCCGCTGCCACCAGTCCTAGAGTGCTAAAATTTATCACGGGGGGGATGAAGGTACGGCATGTTGCCGTGGGAGCTAAGCAGCATGGGGAAATTCCCTTGGTGAGCAATCACTGCGTGATTGAGAAACGTCAGGTAAACGTGTTTACATGCACGTGTATTTGATGTCAAAATTGAGCGAATCAGAATAAAAATCAAGGCACCAGCATTTAGAGATTGCAATATTTAATCATGAAGGTAGAAATCATGTAGAAACCATGAATTAATTGAGTCAGAACCAGTGATAAAAAGCACACAAAAATGTAAGGTGTTCATGGTTGTTAATTCAAAGATTTTGTATCCATTTACGGTTATGTCTTGTTTGTTTATTTAATTGCTTACTTCCTCCCTGCGATGAAACTGTTTTTTTCCTGTTCGATTGAGTCATTGTTCTAATTCTATAGGCTACTTTCAATTTTCTAAGTTCTTTGCGATATATCGTCATCTAATCGGCAATATTTAACCAAAGAAATATCATCAGTCAAAATGTTTGATATCCTCCAGCGCTAACTATAAGGCCTATTTCATTTGCAGCAATCAAAACATGTAACATGATTTGGATGTTCTTCAAATGCTATTTGAGTTTATCTTGAGTGCATTTCAGGTGGTAATATTTTTCTGTAGGATTGGTACTGATATGAACTTTATCCTCAATACCAGATTGTAACTAACATTTGTTATGATATCTATATACTTTTAATAACCACCAATCCTATAATTTGTCTTTAAGTTAAAGAATGAAGAACACTATTGCATGGTACATACCAGACTTCTAAATGGATCCAATGGTTGCATGCGGTCTATTGATGAATGTCTACTTTGATATGGACACCGATGAGTCGATCTGACTGTAAGAACAAGAGAATAAAGAGAGAAAATATAACTAAAGGAAAATCCATTTGGTAAATACAGTTTTGTTTTAAATGTTTCAAGAAACATGCTAGACAATTTGTAAAATAAAATACAGGAGTGTCACACAAATTCTTCTGTTAACAATAACTCAGAGAAAAACTAATCTCATGATAACTGGTCTCAGTACCAAATTCATACCAAATTAAATTTGTCTTTATAAACATATCTTGATTCCAGTAAAATATGCTTGAAAATCAGCATAAAGACATTTTACTAATATCTATTTTTTGTACATTACTTTTGAACTGGTGCATGGAATTCTAACCTTTGAGTTGCTGGTGGCATAAAATACATTGTACTTGAGTCACAGATTGGTGTGTGATCAAGTGTTGCCAAAATCAGCAAAAGTAATTGTCTTCAAGCATCTTTAAGGTTACCTATACAGCTAATATAAAGCAAGATGCAGTGCTAGCCAGTTGCATGAAAGATTTGAGAGAAGTGAATGGTTATTTTGAATATCAATGAGATAACATATTCAAATTGTGTGTTTCTCTATAAATTATTCCCATCATCAGTTTGATTGCAGCTAGATTTCTAGACTGATAAGAGTGTACCCTGTACTCTCTCCAATCCAGCCTAAGATTATCAGTCAAGTATTTGCAATTGGGAGATCAAAATGCTTAGGAGAGACAAAGGTCAATTGCTTTAATCAAAACGTTACAGGACTATTCAGCAGAAATGATGAAAGGCTGCCATTTGCAATGTGGATAACTAATGACTGCATTCAAATTACTGATTAGGGATGAAGTTTGGGTTTGATATTTTTTGGAAGCGATGTTAACTGAGACCAGTGGTGTCTCACTCCAAACAACTATTGCTAGTTCCAACCTCAGTCTCATTATCTCATCTTAGTCTTCATCTTGGACTGTACAGGTCTTTAAAATTACTTTCTCAGATGCAGATAAATAATTATTTTTAACAAATAATGCTATTCAGACATGAGGCATTGGTAGGAGTTAATAGGAGCACAATGAATGTGAAATTATCCTCAACAATTAAGAATGATAAAAACAACTTTTTAATTGAGACAATCTGTTCATTAAGTGCCTTGTGACTGAGGGTTAGATGGTAAGACTTGCAGCCAAACTGTGCCACAAATATCTGGGCAAGCATTTTCCCTTTCATAATAAGTATACCCAGTTATTTAATGTAAGCACATTACATGGGACTCAAGGCTTTACAAGTGTGTCCCATCTGAAGGGCAAATCTAGATTGGCATGGGGAAAAAAAAGGATGACAAACAAAACTGTACCGAAATTTGTGATACGTTCAACTTTTTAATTGTAGAGAACTTGTTTATTATGTAAAATTTATACTCTTTCTGAGAACTAGGAGATTAAAATGAATGTTCAATGTTCACATTAAGTCAAATGCAAGACACAGTGATTTACATGTTAATTGTTCTTAATACTTAATGGAATAAATACATTCATTTTGATATTGACTCTTTCATTCTGCCGATGACCTAACATGTAAATATGGGGATTTTGAGTTCCGATTAGCCAGTCTGTCTGTAGTTCAAACTGACAAAAAACAGTAAATCCTCACATCAAGTCTATCTACCTCATGGCAGTCAGCTCAACACCCCCCCCCCCGCCCCTCACCCATTCCCACAAACAAAATAATATGATAACCCACACACACAAAAATCAAGAATAAATGACAAACGACTTCATGGTTCACCTTTATTTCTTGCCATCATCAAGCCTGACAAGAAAACTTTACTTTTCATAACACTACATCAAGATGTGTTCCCTAGACGTGTTGACTACCTAGTAAACTACTTTTTATAACACTACATCAAGATGTGTTCCCTAGATGTATTGACTACCTAGTAAACTTTACTTTTTATAACACTGCATCAAGATGTGTTCCCTAGATGTATTGACTACCTAGTAAACTTTACTTTTCATAACACTGCATCAAGATGTGTTCTCTTTCAGACAATTTGTGACACTAAATAATATTGTTGTGCATTGGTTGTACATATCTTCATCGTACAACATTGGTATGTACACATGAGACTTACATGTAAACATTAAATTTGTAAAGGTAAAAAAATTTGAGGAACATTGTTTGAACTTTGATTAATTACTTTTTTACCCAGCACTTTAGCCTTTGAGACTCTGCTTCGTCCCATTAACAATGTTAACGTACATTTACATAGCACATCCAACAACAAAATACTGCAATGAATGTATATGGGTTCTTTACATAGGAAACAGATACAACCAGGGTAAACAAAAATCCATGAGATTACCACTGAATTACAAGGCTTCTCCAACCATTGAAACATCAGCAAAGGATCCAAGCAATGATGAAACATCAACTTTCAGTAATTCTCAATGCACCCTATCTCCACATTTGTAATAAATTACTGTTTTATTTGATTTTGGTTTTTGCTAGACTTCTGAGTCTTACGCCATTGAAATTGCATGCAGTCACCTAAAAGAGATGCAACAGGCTCACTTCAACTACTCTTTGTGCACCAGAACTCAAGACTACAAGCAAATACACCCCCCCCCCCAAACCCACTGCTGGTCATAAAATCTGACCTAGTTTTTCTGTTTTACCCGATGATGGATCCGGGAAATTTATTAGCGCTGCTGACTGGTCTCAGTGGCTAGACAATTCTCCTGGATAGGTAATTTCAGAATTGAACTTAGGGGCAAGGGAGAAGGAGATCTAAGCAGGGGAGATGACTAGTCCTGAGGAGCCTGGCCTCTTTGACAGTCATCAGTCAATTCATATCAGGTTCTGGTCTTTGTCTAGCTATAGGAAGGGATACATGGTGTGCAAAATGTATACATGCTTACAGTCTACCAGAATTGCCATGAACAGATACTTAAGTTTGCTTTCATTCTGACATTAAAAATGTAACGTTCCTGTACAAATTTGAAGTATTTTAAGAATTAATTTTACACTTATTTAAAGGCACTGGACACTATTGGTAATTACTCAAAATAATTGTTAGCATAAAAACTTACTTGGTAACGAGCAATTGAGAGCTGTTGATAGTACAAAACATTGTGAGAAACGGCTCCCTCTGAAGTAACATAGTTTTTGAGAAAAAAGTAAATTCTCAGTAAAATATTTGAATTGATTTTGAGACCTCACGTGTGAGGTCTCGAAATCAAGCATCTGAACGCACACAACTTCGTGTGACAAGGGTGTTTTTTCTTCCATTACTATCTCGCAACTTCGACGACCAATTGAGTTCAAATTTTCACAGGTTTGTTATTTTGTGCCTATGTTGAGATACACCAAGTGAGAAGACTGGTCTTTGACAATTACCAAAGGTGTCCAGTGTCTTTAATAAAGAAATATTTATCTGGCTGATTTGCTAACACTTACTGTTTTTCACACACAAGTAAGTTTTTAATGTTTTTTTCTTTTTTGGGGGGGGGGGAGGGGGAAGTTACTGTTACTATATGTACCTTCCCTTCCCATCAAATCTTGACACCTGATGTAAAATAAATGTTCAGGCATCATTTGACTGCAATGCTATTGGAGTCTTAAGCACAAATTGACTAAGTTGGGTCTAGACTCTCATCTTCAGAGAATGAAATGTTACCCTAAACCGCAATACAGGAAAGAGGAAATCATCAGCTGAGAACCCAAACCCTAAGGACATTTTATACAAGAACTGCTTATTTTCAGAAAAACTCCTTGTTGGTTTTTAATTTAATGCTAGCTGTGTATAACAGTTTTTAGCGGTATCCTAATCCTAAGACATATTACTATCTCAATCCTTAATTGCTGCCTGTCACTTTAAGAAAATTTATTTAGATTACCTGGCCAGGCTGTTTAATGGCAACCCTGAAGCTTTATAAAATTTATATTCACACTTTGGTTCACACACTCATCAAAATATGGACAATGTAAGGCCATTCCAGCCAGCTCGTCTTTCTGTTCTTAATGCTCTATTTTCAGGCATTGGCAGCAACAGATTCAAATGTAATAAGACCATTTCCCTTTCAAGATTTGTTTATCAGTTCATATAAAACTTGTGGATTTTCCTCATAGCGATTAAATTTACAGAGGAGAAACTGCTCAGTGCAAGAGGGAAGTTCAAGGTCTGTGAAAAGTGGAGGGTAAATAAGGAAATGTACCCAAATCAAATCCGTTCCCTGTACAATACTTGGTAACTATTTTAAAGGTGTTACCGCAAAACCGAATATACATTGATACTTCACCATGCAATGCCTCAAAAGCCATATTTTAAAGTCATTGTGTAGTGTTACATCTATAATTCTTTTAACTCCAGCCAGTACAAGGATATGGGGGCAAGGTTCAGGTTAGTTGAGGTCTCTACCAACATTCTCATGCATTCAAATAACTTGTTATTTGTAGGTAGCATGGTAGCATGGTATACATGAATGATTCCTTTGTAGAAGGTTAACGATAGCTGAATATTGGTAATCAACACACAAAATTGAATGGTTATTTTTAATTTAAAGTTCAGTATAAAGTTTGTATCGGTGCCAATTCATCCAGCAACGTGTTTCATTTCTAAATAATGTCAATTTCAAGAACAATATAGGCCTATTTGAATCCATTGTTTCTTAAATTGCCTAGCCAGGCAGTTTAATCCAACATTGTAATGTGCTGATATCATTACATATACAATTATAGGGTTATAATTTACACTGTTCAAGATGGAACCATATTCAATGAAACTTGCAAAGAAGCTACCGGTACTTAGTCAAACTTTTAAGCAGAACTAGAAGCTTTGTGATGAATGTACATGAGAACAGAACCAATGACGTACTATCCCTTTAATAGGACTCATTGTGTAGTGTAAATCTCTACATGTATATATCATGATAGCCATAAGGAAATAACAAAAGGGTTGCCACTGATTGTAGAACAGTATAGAAAGTGCTTCTGGGTGGGAAGGGGGAAGTGTTTTTCTAATAGACCTACACATTTCCTATCCAGACCCAATTCCATAAAGCTATTACGGAACAAACAATTCTCACAAATAATTATTACTTGCTTAGCTGCTACTTGCCGTGTGGCAACTTAGCGGAAACCAACACCAACTAGTGTGCATTATTATTACTCTGGGCAACACTTGTTTCATGCTGTGTAACTTTGTTTACATGCTTAGCATAATGAGTGATAAGCAGTTTAACAACTTGGTTCTTGATTTTAAGCTGATAGTCTTTAACTTACAAAGATTTAACCCCAAAATATCTCTACATCATTTTCTAACTGAACACTCAACAAAAAACACACTGGCCTACTAGGAATCTTTAAAAACCTATTACAAATAAAGTCTAGTTTCAGTAGATATGCATGTTTGTTTCTATTCCTTTTTCTCATTTTGTTTCTGTAATTTGTTATTGTACATTTTCAAATACATAACAATTTGTCCAGACCTAAATGGTTGTTGCAGCCAGTGTCTATAGTATGCAATAATACTCTGACCCAGATATGGAGGAGAAGGACAGGATGGGAGTTGACATTGATGAGGTAGAGAGGACCTACATGTGGATGGCGGCCCCTTGCCAATGTCATTCCCTCCGCCAATGAGTCTACCCTCTGGCCTATTTCTCTCTAGTAATCTTCATGATAATATATGGGTAGTTTGAAGAAATTAACCAAATGGTTGAAAGTTAACGTACATAAATCTAACTGTATAAATCTACTGAAAAGTGGGGTTCAAGATTGATCTACCTAGAGCAGTGGTCTTGACAAAATATCTGATATTGTATTTCCAGTAGCTTTGTTCATAATCATTTAAATTCAACTTGACAAGTGATAGAATAACAGGGATCCATGGACGCCATGGGCTCCATTCCATCTTATGCCACCATGGTCAAGTGGTTAGACTGTAGGACTTATAATTGCAAGGTTGTGGGTTCGAATCCAGCTAAGATAACTGCTGAATTTGCAATGACAAGAACAAGTATTGTCGTCTAGTTAAATGTACTGAACCACAATTTAAAGGATTCAAAGGATATTTTCACCAGTAATATTCACAGCCATCAGTAAAAACATTTGAGCAAGTCTCACTGTTTTAATTCCTTTGTTGTTATTAGTGAGAAAACAGTGAACCAAGTTAGAATTTTTAAAAGTTTTTTTAAATTTTTGTTTATACTGAATTTCAACTCATTTTGATTTGAAGAACACTTCAAAACTGATACAAAGACTAATTTAACCAAGAAGAGTGTAAGATGTTCACGTTGATAAGAATAGAAACAAAATGTGTCCAGAATGTGCTGATGCACTAGTATAACAAGATAAAATACAACAACATATACCTTATCATGAAAGCCTGCAAGGTTTTCTCTTTAATGTGACCCCAAATCAATTCAGTTTTGCGAGGTAGTTTCGCAAAATAATATTTTAAAAATCTTACAAACTAGAGGATACTATATTAATCGATACATTGTAATCTTATGACAATATAAGCCTTAAGACATTTTTCTTTTAGATGTGAAGAGAAGAAAAAAAAAAAGAAAAATGGAAAAGAAAGCTATGGAGAGACAGAAAGGAAGACAGCCATCTACACTAAACAAAACTACTACTACACTATTCATCTCCATTGTCAAGGAGAAAGTCAACTTTGAAGAAAGTCACACTTTATTGCTGCTTCAAATAAAAACCAAAATGGGGGAACAGGAAGGCAGAAATGCAGTCAACCAATAAATTCTTCTTATAGGATGGATGTGGTTATAAAGAATGTTGGCCAGTAAAACCTGCCATAAAATTGGACTAAGTTACAGTCCTTCAAGGACACACTACATTTATGTAGGTTGAGGACAGCTTGACAATCTTCTATAGAATGTAAATGCTGTTTTCAAACACAACCCGCACAGTGGGGAGAAACAGCAGGTCAGTTGATCTGACTACGCCACGTAACAGCACGCCGCAGTGGTACAAATGGTGAAGAAACTACAAATGTGAACTGGTTATGTCAAATTGCATATAAATGTCATTGCTCCTGCATGTTAAAGGAATATAGATTACAGTCCTTTAGTATTCCTTCAGTACTCTAGACAAATTACATGTAACTACCCTATGAAAATGACATCCCAAAGGGTGCCAACAGTTTTAGACATAACTGTAGGGTGCATTTATTTTGTGCCATTTCATTCATGCTTTTGAATATTGTTTTGCATGGCAACATTTTGAATTTGCCATATCAGTCATTGTTCACTTGGAGCTCAAGTGCACTTTATGAATTTGCCATATTAAGTTCTTCATCTCTTGGAGATAAAGTGCAGAGTTAGGGTGAATCAATAATTATACTGACTTCACATTAAGTGAGCTTGTCAGTGAATTTCTAGATGAGATATTTTCAGATAAGCTTTTTACCGATGGTGTATACATGTCTTAAAGGGAACCAAATGTAACTTCAATGACCAACTGTCAACTTCATACTGCCTTTGTCTTGTTTCTAGTATTAGCAATTATGAATACTAGTTTTCCTTATATAACAAAAGGGGCAGAATTGTCCCTGTCCAATTTGAATAGAGCACTGAGCATAAAACATTGTACATTCTCCTGCAAAAAAACAGAGTATACTGTTTGAAACGTCGGACCATACCTATGGCTGTTTTCAGAGTCAACACTCCTCCAAAAAGAGATTTATCACATCGTTGTACCCTTTATCACAGAGATTTATCACATTGTTTACTAATAATAATTACTTCCTAGCATTGAACATGTTGTTGAAATTGTTGATTTTTATGTTTTCTACAAATTATGAAAGAGTCCAATTTACACATTTTGATTGCTTATGAACATAGGTGTGTTCTTATGCACAGGTACTTGAGGGGTCTTTTAAACAATAGAACAATAGTCCCCACAAAGTTTTCCTTTGTTCAAATTGGACCCCTCAGAGGAATTCTTCAGAAAAGGGAATAATAGAAAAACGAAGACAAGACCCCACAAACCTGATCCCTAAGGTTGTGTGGCTGTGTGTGTGTGTGTGTTAAGATCTGATAACTGAAGCAAACTGATGCCTGTAGTCTTTCATGTCTGAGTGTCTTGGAGACATGACATATTCGGACCAAAACAACAACAACAAAAGTCAGGAAAGAAAGAGGCAAAAAGATGTAGCAACTGCCAATACACGAGATAAGCCAATTCTTGGATGGCATGTGAGTGGAGATGCTAGGTTTGACATTTCATCACAGTTGCCATGTTTGTAAGCCCTCTGCCATCATCACATTCCTACACTGCTGTGAATATTCAAACATATTGGCAATTAGCTGCAGCCAGTTTGTTTTGTCTTATATTCTTTTACTTTTGTTTTGCTTCTAATGCAAAATCTCAAAATGAAAGACCTACATGTAATCCATACATTCAATACCGTAATTGTCAACTCCTTGATTCATCAATTAAAATGAACCTTTATAAATTGTATTCAAACTACATGTATGACAGCTACAGTTACTAAACAAAGTTCATAAACATTACACAGTCTTTTTCTTGCCATTATCATATGTATAACTATATGCAACCCAAGTGAGGCTTGCAGGTACAGGCAGGCCCCTTTTGTATATTAATCACTCAGTGCTATTACTAGCATACATGGAACCCAACAGACGATGGCCACAGACTGATAGCAGCAAGGTGAGCAGGGTGACTGTACAATACACATATATTAATCCAAACAGGTCGGCCTAGACTGCAGCCTAGAATCTTTCACCATAGTGGATTCTGATCTGCAGCCAATTGCTTCTGCACCAATTACTGCATTCACTCTTGTCCAATTGGGAGGGATGAAACACACACGTAGTACAGACTGTTTAAAGGAAACCAGCATCATTTCAAAATAACAAAGCTTTATGTCACAATCTCATTTTCATAAAGTTCTTTTACGATGGAATTATTTTGCAGTCCTTTTTTCATGCACATGTACTGTACCTTGAGGAACAATTACAAATAGTAAACACACTAGTGAAAGTCTGGCTTAACGGACAGCACTTACCAGCAAAACAAATACTATTTCCATCAATTCAATGTTGTTAGTGAAACTTGGTCAAAGATGTATGTTTGCATTGACATGATCCTGACAATAAAGACACCATACATGTAATGGTGTATTAATTTGTTATAAATATACAGAGAGAAACAATCAAGTTGCCTGGACTTGCTGGCCTGGAACTAAGCTGTGACAGATTGTATGACCTGATTTTAGATGAGACCAATCCTGTCACTAATGATGAAGAGTTCAAACTTTAGGCAGTAGTAGAGGGGTGGTTTCTGAATCATTGCATTTCTGAAAACTACTTTTATTTCTTCCTTCTGTTTTTCAGAAACTGAAATTTCAAAGAAATAAATACTCAACGCTTCAACAATAAACCAGCATTTTACACACATGCACATGTGGAGCAAGTTCATGCTTTTGCACAATGTACACAAAAGTCAAATATCAAGTTGCAATGTATCAACATATAGAGACTGAATATACATATATGCCTACTGCAAATCAATTCGGCATATTTGTAATAATTACAATTTCAACAATTATTTCAAAAGATATGCATAAAATTGAGAATTGTCTCCTTGTGACGACCCCAGTAGCTTGCATCATGGAGGTCTAATTCTACCTCCATGCTTGCATCTACTTTGGTTCACTACTTTGAGACTGGGTCTGAAAGAATTTGAGCTGTTAACAAACTGTAGCTAAATTATGCCATCATTGTGAAGAAATGTATCTTTGCACAATCTTTCTGTACATGTATTTTTATTTATAAGTGTCATGAGTTTGTATAACAAAACATTTTTTGTTAAATACAAAATATTGACAGAGTTGTTTACACTTTTTGGAGTATTTGGAGCAGTCATGTCTATTTGTAAAATCCAAGAATATTTGGTGTATTTCTTATGACGAAGTGATCACCAAAATAAAAAACCAGTCAGTGAGACGATTGTGCAAGGTCAGTAATACATGCACAAAGTACAAGACAGGAAATGCAGCAATAATTATTGATTATGTGATCATCTTCCCATTCAGCGATGGTAGAAAAATCAGTGCAATTAACTAATAACTGAAAACGCACTTCATACTGTTTCCTGTACTGTCTTTTTCTTTTTGTGTCTTTCTGTCTCTCCCAAACCCCAGTTTTTATGTTTTTTTGTTATGTATTACATTCGCATGAGAGGATGATGACAGGTCCAAGTAGTGTAAGTTAAGATGGAGCCAGTTGCCATGGCAATACTTGAGGCACAAATCTACTGAGCTGGAAGCTTGTTGCATAAATTGTATTCAGAGACTGGAATTCAAGGCTACAAGTTCATAACAAGTACTATTCCACAGTGATACATCTAAAGACTCAACCAAAGCTGATAGTGACTAGTTCATTACAGAACATAAGATGAAACACTGTCTTCATTTAGTAAGACTACAGCATTACAATGGTATCCAACACATGTTCTTACAAAATGAGACAGAATTGAGCAAAGGTTGCTATCAAGAAAAAATGCAATTTTACCTTGATATTTAGTACCTATTACATCAATGCAGAATTCTACATGATTTAAACCTCATGATGTATGCCTACTGCACAATTACAATACACTAAGATATATACTAAAATTTTACTTCATTCCTCCTCCAAATTCTCCCATATCTTCCCTCCCCTAACTCATTTTTAAGTCATTTCAACGTGTTCCAAATGATAATTTATACATATGATATGAAATTGGTAACTGGAAGAGAAATGTAATCCCCATTCTCTACTCAATAAACGCACCCACCCTACAACCAGTCAGTAAAAGTTCATTAATTTAAGGAAGCATCTCAAATGTCTTATTGGATTGGGTAAGTATTCCAGCATGTGTGCATGATGGACCACCAGAACATTCCATTGTAACACTAACACTCAAAATGCTAATGCACATATTCACCTGTGAAGGATTGTTTCTCAAGTTCAGCACAATGTCACGTTCCAGCAGAACGTTCTGGTGGTGGTCCACTGGATTGTTAGAGCATGCCTACGAGAATGTTCTTTCACGCCTTGAATGTGCCAAATTTTTGAGACGCACCCTAAAACATGTTTTCAAGAAGTCACTGCAAAATTGTTTACATTTTGGCAGGAGATTCAACCACATGCATACAATACATGTACATGTATGTAAGTGATCATTTATAGTTGGTAAATTCAAATAAGTATAGAGCGTTTGGGATAAATGCATTCCTCATGACTATTTCTGATGAATTATTTCTGAGAATTAGAACCAGTTTCACAGGGAATTTTTCCCTGGTAATCAACACATCATCGTAAATCCATAGAATTGTAAAAGGGTTTTCTTTTGTTGTTTCTTTGTTTGTTTTTCTTCTGTCTGGTTTTTGTTTTAGAAAACAAAACCACACAGGTTTCGTACTGTAATGTTTGATTTAAAATGCATGGACTGTCATTTTAAGACTGGCATCATATAAAATTTCCTTGAAAAGGACAGCATATCAGACATAAATATTTCACAGAAAAACAAAGATATCAACCATTATAAGCTTTTGAATGAGTAAAGGACTCTTTATCTGTAAACCTTGTTATCTATTTGTCAAAGTGTAAGTACATAGTTTAGGTACATGTACTTTGGTTTAAAAACAGATCTGTATACCATTATACTTGTCCGATTACCACCATGCATTTAAAAAACAATCCCTGACGGATTTGGATTATATTCTTCTGCCATTTTCTTAGAAAGAGCTGAAAAAGACCTTTTTTATTTAAGTGATCCATCTCAAAGTCTGAATTATTCAATGTACGTGTGATATTAGCCCACAAAGTTTTTCTTCATGTCATGTGAGAATAAATGGAGCTTCCAATGATTAAGGTTGTACTCTGCCATGTCAAATTCAAATAAACTGAGCTTGGCACTAGCTTGGCATTAACGTCCCAATGGTGATTTCAAAAGTCACACTTATTTCAAGTTCCAAATTGTTCAAAATACATCATGGCGCATCAATGAGACAAGAATCATATTTTGATGTTATTAGCTACAACGTAGAACAATCACATCCCAACAAGTGTTTCGTCCCCATCATCTTTTTTATGAATAGAGACAGAGAATTCTTTGTAATGTTATCAGTGTTGCTTTTCAGTGCTATCATCAAGACATTCTCTCATTCTGCCATTCTCTTGCCAGATATACAACCAATCACTGGGCAGCAATGTTGTTTACAGTAGTGTATCTTGTACATTTGTTTTATCAGACCTTGTAAGTCTCCAACATATTCAAACATGTTGGATCCCATGTTCATTGCTTTAACTTGTGAAGGAAATCAAATCATGCACTTTAACCATCAAACCATTCCAATCTGCCCAAGACTTACCCGGTCTATTACATTCACCAACAATTGAAAGATGTTTGAAACCAATCCCTGCTACAACTGAATCATCCCATTCCCACATACCATAGCAGAGCCTGTCCAGCCAAGTCCCTCTGCTACACTCAAAATCAATGCGGTTTTAAAGTTCGCGCTCCTGCTGAGTCAAATAAAAAAAACAATTTGGATTATTTGAATGTGACACAGCATGAACATGACATTTGAAATGGGCTTTTTAGGGTGTCATTGCATGTGTACAAACTAGCTTATCGCAAAGAGACAAGTTTCCCCAAACAAAGGCAACATTAACAATCAATAACAACATCCAAAAGTCATCGCCATCATGAACTTAGAATGAACTTATCACATGTCAAACTGAAAATTAATGATGAAACATACTGTAAGTCAGCAACCAAAGAAGACATCCATTGCACAATTGTGGTGATCACCACAACAACAGTTGGGACAGGCACAAATAATGTTAAAATTTGACAATTCCTGGAAATGCTACTGCCACCTACAGTTCCAAAGATCCCCAATTGAGTTTTAAAACAATTTACTTGAGTTTGTTTAATGTAATTACATCTTCCTCTTAAATATACACAACACAGACAACAAACCAAACCTCACTTTTTAAAATACAAACATGTACATGTACATGTAGGCTTTGAGCAGATTTCCATTTTGTACAAACATGTTGTTTTGGTGGAAAGTTTTGCCATGATGCACACTGCTGTAATCAAAAGTGCTTACAGCATATGTAGGTTTAGGGTTACTACCAGACAAGGGATGCAAAGTACTCTGTGAATTGGTAAAAAATTGTACGCCCATGTAACCATGATATGCCCAGTCACCCAGAGGGGTACATTAACCCTCTCCATGATCCCTCTTTGATATGACAAGACAGCAGACCACTTATCCAAGACAGTTTGTCATCTCCTCCAAGCACCATCCTATACAGAGTACATATACCTATGAGATAATGCAGTGATGATGATACACATGTGTGTGTCTGCAGATCAGAGGGATGATAAGGGCCTACAGCTATTATACACAACATCAACTGGATTACTTGGATAAACTTTGAAGGGTAAAGCCTGTAATTGCACAAGATAGTAGATTGGACATGTGTAAAACGATACAGTTATTAAGATCTAGTAGCTTTGGGCTGTTGGATACAGTAAACTGGATTCCTTACATTGAAAATGTCATTATGAATTTTTAGCCAACACATGATGAATACAAAGTGGGTCAGGTAGCATTATAGGTCTTCAACTTTGACCTTGGGAAGCAAGCATTGTTTCTTGGTTTATGTGCTAACTACATTCAGACGAATAGAAATTCTACAGATTTAATGTTTTGAGACACAAACGCAAAGCCAGAGACATGGTGGCAACTGCCGTCTGTTTCCTCAATGTAAAGCCATGGCTATCCAAGTGAGTGCTTGTTGAAAATAACAAATGGTTTTAAACATCATTTGGGTTTAAATTGAATCACTTTGACATATCAACGAACAGTATCACAATTTATTTTCAAGCAAACTTGTATCATCGATTCTGATTGGTTGACCCATAGCAAAAAGAGGTGTGATATAAACCTATATCACACTGCCCATATCACAACCTGCGTATTGCACTTTTTTAAGCTAAGTATACGCAAAGCGTTCAGCTGTTCGAACACTGCGTACTGCATTAATCTGCGCGTCAAGTTTGCTTGAGGACAAACTTGTTATCACACCTGCGCTCATGGAATGCATAGCTCGTTGAAAATATAGCGCATCTGTGTCCCATATCCAACTGGGCCTTTGGCCTTGTTGGATATGGGACACAGAAATGCTATATTTTTCCATATTCCACTCCAGCTTGTGTGATAACTAATACAATATAACTCTCTTTGTAACACTACTGACCCTGCTAATTACTCAAAATGGGCTGCAAATAGCTCAACATTTTGGCAGATTTTTTTTGCAAATTTAAAAGTATGTGGTGGTCCTGATGTCATTGGGAAACGGTGTGCTATTGGTATTATACACATCAAATATGAAACTGAGGCTGACACTACATTCCTGGTCCTTTGGTTTATTTTCTTAGGTACATGTGTATCAGCAATGTATATTTGAAGCACGATAGCTCCAGATTTAAATTTAATTCGGGGGAGTTTTTAAAAAATTTACACAGCTCTTTCCATTAATTTAGCAAACGACATGAAATTGAGGTTCCCCTGCAAATGTCAGTCTGGTTATTACTTTAATTAATAAGCATAATGCCTACTCACAAGCTCTTGTATTCAGGGAGCAAGACATATGGTTACAGCTCATGGTTAAATAGGTAACAAGATGTTGAGCTGATTCAGAGACACTACTTACTAGGTCAGTAAGGCCAACCCTAATCAGAGCCTTTCAGGAAGCATCTTGTACTCTCTGGAGTGTCCTCTTCTACACATCTCAAGGTCCCTATCAAGTCTACTGGGGATAAACACTTAATCTCTGACACTACTAAAATAACAAGGTTTGCTGGAACAGCCTTACTCATTAATGATGAGCTTGCCATTTGGGGAAAAACGTAAATCAATGGCATAATGAATAATTCTGTTAAATGCTCACCGTTGTATTAATTTTCTTCAAATCAAAGTTTCATGTATGGTCGCAAGGTGGCAAAATAATACAACAGGCACTATTTTAATTTGATACAATGAAAACCAAATCTTCTCAATGCCTATTCTGTATTCCAGCTGCTCAAAACCACCTTAAAAAATCATGGGGAAAAAATAATTCATTAGTGCATTAAATGGTTAAAGCCAAATGTTATAATATAAAAGTGCAGTGGTTTCACTGGACAATGTAAGCTTTACGTTTTACATTATAACATTTGCCTCAATTGAAACACTTTTGACAGGAATTCCTTTACCCAACATTAAGGACTCCTGCTTTGGTAGCAGTGTCTGCTCTATGTAGATGTCAAAACATTCATGGCCAAGGCCACTATTGTACGACGAACCTGTCATCATGTAATGCATACATCAGAAGTGTTTTTCCTTGTGTTCAAACAATTTTTTAACAAATGACAGAAATTAACCAAGACATTTTTTAAAATAAATTTATCTTTAGATTAAAGACCAAATCAACAACAAAATCACAACACACACACAAAAAAAACTATCAATCAAAACCAGGTCATGGATGTTAACTTAAGGTTTTGGATGAACCACCCTCATCATGCCTAATCAGTTCTTAACAAATGTACTTGAGACATCCCTTTCTTTAGATTATTTCTTTCTCAACCTTTCGTTTCTAACATAAAACCAAATTAATCAAAACTAAGTAGCAGAGCAATTGTGCTACTTTTGATTTAAAACAAAATTTTTTTCTACCCATGAAATAAGCATTAATTTCATGATTCGTTTCCATAAAATTACCAGATCTGACAATCCTATTACTTTCTGTCTATGTACATGTACCTAATTTGAATGCATTTGCTTCTCCTTCAGTTTCTTTTCTTGGGAGAAATCCTCAAAGAGAAATAAATGAGGACAAAGTGCAATTGTAGTTAAGACTCGGGCATCAAAAAGATTTCCATTTTGTCCACAGAGGTAAAGTAACAATCTTCCTTCCATAATGCCATTGACAATCCCTGCTGAATTTATGACCATTAGGGCAACATTTGCGCTCAATTTATGACAGTAATTAAGAAGAATTACATATTCCAAGAGCAAATTCTTCTTAATTCCACCAGCAAATGTTACAGTGCAAATGGGTAACATAACTCACTCTAATTCAAGAATGTTAAAGTGCCGACTTGAGCCACGGAAGCGTACCCTAAAATTCCACCCTGAATAATTCATGGGAGGAGTGAATTCATCTTAAAAGAAGTTGGTTAGAGAAGTCTCTGCTGCCGGCCGCCAAACTTAATTTCCCTCATAGATGGCCAGACTAGAGGAAAAGAAACCATTAGGTACAGTGTCTAGACTAATAAATTGTACAATTTATTACTATGGCGACAAGGTGGAATAAAGCTATAGTAGTGAAGATCAAACCAAGAGAATTACAACATTGGCAGAGAGGTTGTTTTTTTTCTTTTAGAGGAATGTGCAGAACATGGTTTCTTAATTCAGGCAGCTTGCCTAATGTTTCTCAAAAATAAAGAATGCTGCTTCACAGAACATCAGAAAATGTAAACCAATTCATTTACTCATGGTACAATAACATTGGTTTGTGGAAGAGTACTCTCATTCAAATTGTTACTTTCAAGAGACAACAAATCTAACCCATCTAAGACCCATTTCTGAGACACCAATATAACAATAACATGTCTTGATAGATTGGTATTATTATTGAAGCTGCTCTGGTTAAACACTCTTTCAAATAGTGTACTTTATCATGTGCGCACATCACACAGAAATATTTCTCAGGCAATTGTACCAGCTGACGAAACCTTTTTTCTTAAATTACTCCAATACTAAAGTTTGAACAGCTCAACATAGCGTGACGTGGCGTGTTGTGCCCGAGCGGTCAAATGAACTGGACTCTGAGCGCTTTGGGACGCTAGGGGGGATTCCAAATTTAGTTTTAAAATATATTTTGTAATAAAAAAAGAACAAAACATTGAACTTGACTTTTACCAAATTGCTTTTACCAAAAATGTTATTAGAGTCATAAACTTTGTTTTATCTGCAGAACCTTGAAATTTGAGTTATTACATGGTGTACTTTTTATGAACAATAACAGAGTACATTTGAGCAAAGTAATGGGTGTGTTCAGGACCTTAAAATGTAAATGAGCCATTGTCAGACAACATAATAACTGATCCTTGGTGTAGATCTCTGGTGTAAATCCCTGGTGTAGCGTCAATAATTAGAAATGATCTATGAATACTCAATACTTGAGTTATGTCCCTTGAGTTACCAACAATAATGAAGACTCAATCTCAAAATGCCAAATTGAGGTAAGACTATTTTTGTCAATAGCCTCAGCTCGGTTAAAATTTATTTGAACGGAAGAAATACAATTATGACTGTCTATGGCTATAGACCTTTATCATGCCTAGATCATACTTGTTTTGTTCCCCATATGCAATAGCACTAATGATTCTCATTGTACCAGACTACTTTAGCCCTTCCAGCCTCAGTTTGATCCTATTGTTTAAATAGAAGAAATACAAGATGGCTGCAGCATAAGGTCAAAGTTCAACACATGACTGACTGAACACTACAATGATTATACTTTGTGTGAAATTGTGAAAAGCTGCCTGTGTGCTTAAAACATGAAGGTCACATACAATATCCAAAGTGTTTAATGAAAATATGCAAATCACAAACAAAACTTTCAAGGTGCAGAAACTGAAGGAGCACTTTTACTCCATACATACACTTACAATAGGCAGAGGCAATTTGTTTTATTTTGTATTTTATAAAGCCTAAAATACAAAACTTATTTATTCATTAACTAATTTATTTGATTACACATCCAACAGCACAATTAGCGCCAATAACATGATGAAAAGGAAACAGGAAGAAATGTTCAGTTTTAGATATGAGAGGAAAACCCTGATGAGGTAAACCCACACAATCAGGTAGGGACTGAAAACCCAATCCACATACACAGCTCAAGCCTGAGGTGGGATTTGAACCAGGGTCCACAGAGTTGAAAGGCAGGAGAGAAACCACTGAGCCAACCTGAGTGTCCAATCTACATGTGCTTGCTTTAATCAGACATATTGTTTAAAAATAGCAGTTGGATTGTGGTCATATTCTAATTGGAATGCACTGAGTGACACAATAAAGATCACATAAGCATTTCTCAATATTTACTTAGAAATTGAAATAATACAAAAGTGTACAATTTTTATGTTTTTATTAAAAATATATTAAGTTATTAAGTGTTGTTGGAACCTTTGCATGGTGTGGATAAGAAGTAACTATAATGTGTGGGTGCAGCCACACCTTCACAACCCCCTCCTATGCTGTCTCCTCAATCTTGCCCCCCCCCCTCCCCCCGACATCTCTCATTACCTCTCATTTAGTTAATCTTTATTTTTTGTTTAAATTTTAATTTGTAGCCTTTTATTTTGGTGTTGAAGTGCTTTTTGCTTTCTTGCCTATGTTTTTACATGGTTCATTTCTTCATTGGTTATTACCATAATGCTTTATAGCTTTTACCATGTTAATGTACATACAAAACTGTTCAGAATTTGGTCGTCCTGTGATGTTTTAATTAATTAGCAAAGAATGACTAAATGAATGAATAAACACTTTACTCAAGAAGACAAATATTTATGATTATGAAAAAATATAGAAGTGAACGTCTTACACTAATACTCCCAGTGGAATTGTTCATATTAATATTCACTGAATCTAAACATAGTTGAACACAAGTACCCTAGAAAACATCAATAACATTTTATAAGTCTGGATCCATAATATCAGAAAATGCCCCACCATGATTCACTGATACCCCGGAAATTACGGATGTCTGTTGCCGCGGTAACGTCTGCACTCCATCAGGCAAGCAGTAGTCAGAGTAAATAGTGTTATGCATCGATTCATGCATTTTGGATTCATCGGGTGGATTGTTCGGGGGAGGGGGGGGGTTGTAGGAGAGTCATGTGTACGTCTGCGAGGGGATTCGCTGTAAACTTCCCTTAGCAAACATAGCAAAGTTGTTCCAGTTGAAGTATTGTCATTGCCACAGCTATAATGTATGTCAGAATTATAAGACCTGTTGGAGTCTTACCTTGGAAAAAACAGTCCATTGGAAATGCAAAATAAGTAACATCAGCAATACCATGTTTTGTATTGTAACGATTAGCTTGGTGAAAAATGAAAACGTTTCAGTAATTGTTGCATTCCCAAGTGCAATATGCCATTAAAAGTACTGCCCACTAAATTCAGAAATAAGATAAACGCATATTGGAGCCTGTTCTTCAAGCTTTTTGTTGACTCAGTTTGCAAAAACAGAAATGGTTCCCATTAAATAGTTATGGCTTTTTGAATTAAAACTTCATAGAAGTTCCATTCCCTCAACATGTCCATGTTATATATTTCCCAAAAAGTGATCAAGAAGACAACCAGTTAGCTATTTGTCCTCTTTGATTGCCCCTTTCCAAAGATCGATCCAAACATAAGGTGACATTTGAGGAACCACTAGTTTCTCTGTTTATTTTCTCGGAGCCAAATAACCATTGAACGAAGTGTAATTTAAGTTTGAGAGTTGTGTGTGTGGGTGCTTTCAATCTTTACCTTGTGTCGACTCATTTGAAGAAAGAAATAGGATTTTTGATTTGTTTGCCTTTTTCTCCCACAGCCTCTTTAGATTTATACCCTGTTTGTTTCTACAGTTGCCTGGTAACAGCCAACAGTAAAAGGAATGCTGAATTGCTTACATAGTCTACACCCAACAGCTGAAACCCTACTCTTGGCGACGGCTCCCCTCAACCACAGGTGAACTTTGGACCGGAACTTGTCTATCCCTCGTGATACGGCCGGGCAATATTACACCGGATGGCGGGATTTCAATGAACTCTCTGCATGTACATGTAGCGCCATTAAGCGAGGGAAAAAACAGAGAGAGAGAAGCCAAAATAAAGAATAACACCACCAACACCCTCATTCAACCAATGACCATTCTCTCAGGAATGGTAGAAAAGTAGAGTACGCAAATAGTGGAGGGACGTACTGAACAAGGTCATGGGTCATATGTTAATACCTAAGCCAGGAGTTCCTGATGGAAGTTTGAGTATCCATTGAGTCTACCTGTACTGACAGGTTTCAGGTCTCTAATCGTAAACCTTCAGAAACGGTAGCAGTAGACGATGACGATGAAACGTGACTTGGACCACGTTTCTTGAGCAGTGCAACAGCCACCACAATGCTTACTCTCTCAGGCACACCTGCATATCATGTTGACTTTATTCTTTACAGGCTGTCTATGTAAAATATACACATCCCTGATGCAGGATAGTGTCACTAATGCTTGCACAGTTGACGAGTGTGTGTGTAACCGACGTAACATAGAAACCGAAAGGGTCAGTTTGTATGAGTGGAGAGGCCTCTGACCTGAGATTAGTGTAAATCAAAATTGATAAAAGCAATTTATTAAACAGGAAGTACTTCAGACGACTTTAACTGATAACAAATTAGAGTTTGTCAATATTTTGGAGGCAAGTGATACTCATAGGAAAAATAATTCAGATTTATACATAAAATCATCACCTGTTGTACAATGAGATGAGAGGATGGGGAATCTAGATTGAATGACATCAGCATCTTCTGGTTTGGGCAACCTTGTTTTCTTACATCAATATAAACAAAAAACAAGCTAAACCGGACAAATCTTAGCAAACCAGACTGAAATTCTTGATGCATAAACCATGTCCACTATTGTGACCACCTGCACATTAATTTGAAATGTTTGTCAGCATGCATGTTGACTGATGCAGTAATGTGCCAATTAGGTTAAATGTTAAATCATTTGTAGACATGTATTATGGACAATTTGACACTTAATTTTAGCTAAAAATATCACTTCTGTTATAACAATTTATACACAAATTTGCAATTAATTGAGGAACATGCCTCTAAGTTGAATGATTTTTTTTATGTTTCATCCAACGAATTAATTTAAAATAAGTGAATAAATTGAATGTGAATGTTGATCGTACAAACAACATACTCAGCACATTCAGTACATATAAACCATCAAGGTAATTTTGGCCAGGACTCCAACTCACAAGTTACCCATTGCTTTGAAACAATAAAGATGTGGGTTCTAATCCCACATAGGGCTATGTCCAAATTAATGGCTTTGACTTTGGTTTTGGCCTATTCTTCAGCACTGACATTGCAGTCAAGTGATTGAAACATGGCCCGAGTCACTTTATCATAACTGCTATGTACTAAGTAAACATGGCATTATAGCAGACAGAAAGGCAAATCTTGAATAATTCAAATACCTGTAGGGTCAGGGATTTGGGGAGTTATACATTTGACTTGATCACAATCACTTAAAATGAAATGTGTATGATCCTGCTCAGTCAGCACCTGCTTTAGAGGAAACTGTTGTGACAACACAGGAAGAGAACAACAAAAGCTTGTATTCAACCTGACTGCTGTCTCTAGCACCCGACTCCTAACTTGGGACTGAAGCGATGGAGCCATTATGACCAGATTAAGGGCTCTCCGGCAGGAAGGCAAAAACGACCAAACCAAGACACTGTCATCAACTCTTCAGCTTCTACTGCTCAATCGATATCACCACTGACAAATTTCCTGCCATAAAATTGTGCGATTATGCTGGGCTTTTCTGTTGGTAATTTGTCATTCACAGGGGGTATTTATTTACTGCAACTGTCTGCTTATCTGTGTGGATATTGTCCTGGTATAGGCAGGCAATATATGGTGCCTGGTCGATATTGGATACCTGGTGAATCCACCTTTACATACAAAATGACATTAACCCATTGTGATTCAAAGCTCATGAATACAAGTGCTGTAATTTCCTCTAAATTAACTTTGTCGTATATAAAGAGAGTACTAGATGCTTTCATTCAGCCATGCTGCACTTTAACAGAATACTAGGCCATTTCTAAATTAAGTTTTCAGCATTGCTTTGGCTGATGGATGTGGCTGTGGCTACTGCTTTACTGATAATTTGCATTAAGAAGATACAGTTATTACATGTAAAGCTATATTGCCTTGGCCAATGCCTCAGTTTGTGTTGTATACCAAGCATGAAGTAATGATCAATGTTACCATGACTGAAGCCTAAGCCCTTGTTTCAGACCATCCTTTGTGTTACTTCAAATAGAACAAAAATATTATTTCAGCCAATCAAAAAGTCCTTTTCAATACAGCCTGCATGAACTGAAACACATAGTGTTCACTATCATTGAATGCTATAATTCCAAGAAAACAAAAGTCGTTACATCTACTCAAAAAAGAACCAAATTTCAGCAACGGAGCTACAAAAAACTTAGAACTTGGAAATGCTTATTAGTTGTTTTTATTTATGGAAGATGGGTTTGGCCTTAAACTGATGCTGGTTATATTTGATGAAAAACTCAAATCACAGGTGCTCAAAATGACCATCATGAACAGAGTGATTTGAAGACTTTAGAAGACAATAGTTTAATTTTTCATTTACAGGGGTATACATGATTTATGTACAATTTCAAAATCATTTCTTCATTATTGGTTTTCAATTTCAGTGTTGTTTTTAAAATAGAGACGCAACTGTGAATACATTGTTAGAGTGAACTGCATTTATAAACCACATACTCGCTAAAGTGTACAAAATAGTAAAGGTGTGCATATCCTTTAAGCATTCATGTTTCAATCATGCCCTGAGGATGGTACAATTCTCTGCCCTAGTTTAATCCAAAGAAATGTAATTGTGTATAAATTAGATGAGAAATGTTGAGCCTATGACACACTCAAGACTCATGAAACCAACCACTTGAGGCCTTCAGTTTGGCACAATAGGAGCGAGGGCATCCATTCTCTTTCATCCCGACATGTTCTTATTGAAACGCCAGTGCAACATTAATGAATGGATGGAGGGACTGTGCAATGTGACTCAATATTCCCACCTTGCAGGTCCATTGTGTATTTGCATGTTTAACATCAGACACACTCAAAACGTGAACGTGAGCTGCTATCAATCAACCCCTACTGATTAAGACCTACAGCTAGTTTTAACCTAGAAATGAAGGGCTGTGATCAAAAGCCACTCTGTCAGCACAAATACTTCCAAATTATACTTCCTTTAGATTCTTTAATTTCTTAATTTAATAATATGAACTTTGAAGTACACTGTAGCATTGATTTCTTAATAGAATTAAGACTTTTTAACAAATTAATGTACAGCCTGACTTCCACAGGTACTTCCTGCGTAATGCAGATTTGAATCAAATTGCTCTGTACTTTTATTATCACTGACCTTTTTTATAGAAATTTACTTTTACATACTGTATGAACCACACTAACACTAACGGTTTGTACTCATTCCAGGTGAGATTATTGTTGAAAGTAGGACAAGAGTTTTTTCAATAGCAGCCAACAAAAGGAGATGCAAAGGAAAAGCAAATTAATGTGGGTTTTTTCACTGGTAAAAGTACAATGGCCGAAGCCATGTCCAAGATAAAAGTTAAAAAGAAGAAGACGGAGTGTACATCAATTTCATCTGAGTTACACTAGAAGCAGAAATGCACTGAAAGGAGATGCTTGAAAACAGCAATAATAATAATAAACCATTCTTATCAAGTGCATTATACATGGAGACCCAATGCGCTGTACAGAGTCAACAAACAAAAGGTCATCAAATAAATTGTCGCAAACGTTTTGGGGCTTTTTTGTCATAATGGATTTTAGGGGAAGGAAAATGTAGCTATGACATCATAGAGCTATGATCTGCAAGTGTTCAAGAGCAATTTAGCCTTCCATGTGACAACTTTCTTGGAATGTCTAGACTCCTGTATCCAGTGGTGTTTATTTCCACAAACCTGTCCATATGGCTACCTCTGCATTACTAAAGCTCTATCAATGTTCTGATAAATGTGTTACTTACAAATGGATTTCCATATCATGTAAACATGAGCTTCAATAAAAGATCTCAGCTTCAATCCATTACAAATGATTAATTATTAGCAGTAAGGATGAAGCCAAGAACCGGCTTGTTAGTGTCTCCTCTATAGACCTTTACATTAGTAAAAGTTACCTTGGTGTGTTATTCACTTTTTACTACAAACAATGTAATCAAATGGATGGTGTTAGGGGGGAAAAGACAGTCTCTTTCTGTGACATGAATAATAGTTTACATTTAAACAGGGAACATGACAAAAAAAGAGAATTAAACAAAGAAAAGGGTGTGCTGGACCAAATGAAACAACCCCTCTGGTTTGTTTTTTTGTACTTCATTCAGTTTTTAATATAGAACCTGTGAACACAGTATTTTTGCTTCTTTACACATGTGAACAATGTACCCTGAACTAATGCTTCTTTATACATGTGAACAATGTACCCTGAACTAAACTATCAATGGACAAAACAATATCAGCACACGAAGTGCTCATTAAATCTGAACCACGTCATAAAGGTTCCAACCATGTTAAATAAATCTCTTTTAGGGGACCTATTGGTTCTGAGTAGACAGCTAGGGCTAACATTGAAAATGTGCTCTGCTTACTAGGGCAGGAGAAGACAACTAGGGCTGATGTTTAAACTATGCTATGCTTGTCTTCATCCAGGAGAAGACAACTAGGGCTGATGTTTAAACTATGCTATGCTTGTCTTCATCCAGGAGAAGACAACTAGGGCTGATGTTTAAACTATGCTATGCTTGTCTCCATCCAGGAGAAGACAACTAGGGCTGATGTTTAAGGTTGTGTACGGTGGCACAACTGCGCACAGAACTAACTGTGTACTGTGTACATGCATTCCCTCATGGTATCATCTTTCAGGCTGGCATAGTTGATCTATCATTCAAAACCACTTGAATGGTATTGAATGGTCAGACAGCAAGAGGGTTAAACTATGCTATGCTTGTCTCCATCCAGGAGAAGACAACTAGGGCTGATGTTTAAACTATGCTCTGCTTGTCTTAATCCAGGAGAAGACAACTAGGGCTGATGTTTAAACTATGCTCTGCTTGTCTTCATCCAGGAGAAGACAACTAGGGCTGATGTTCAAACTGTACTTCGCTTGTCTTCATCCAGGAGAAGACTATCTGGGCTGATATTCAAAATTTGCTGTGCTTGTCCTCGGGCCCCATTGTCTAAATTTGTGTGCCCCATTGTCTAACTTTTTTAGTGAACTTTAAAATCACCTTTATAACTTTAACTAAATTTGTCTTTGTCCAGGTTTCCATCGTGTCTGTCTGCTTCTGGTGCTCATCTGTTCGCTGTTCTTTGTTTGAGTGTCTGTGTGTGTTTTTTTGTTTGTGGTTATCGTTGTCGGTGTCGCTGTTTTTGGTCTGAGTGACACACCCCTTTGGTGATAGTGTTTTATTTCACTTTTGTCTTCCTCCTAGGCAGCCCATGTTTTGTGTTGTTCGTTGCTCCCTGGTTTGTTGTCCAATTTATATTTCCTTTGTTTTTTGTGGCCCTTTTTGTGTGTTCTATCTTTGCCTTGTTTAGTTGTTGTTTGTTTTTTTATTAGGTTATCCATCCATGCTGTATATTGGGATGGGCGGTTCTTATATTTTTAAATTTTTATTTCAATTCTTGCTGTTTATTGGGATGAGGCGATTTTCTTTTCTTTTTCATTTTCTTATACTAAATTTGTATTTTTTGTATGTATTGTGATATGCCTGAATAAAGTATTATTATTATTAAGACAACTAGGGCAGATGTTCAAACTGAGCTGTGCTTGTCTTTGGGAGAAGAAATATAGGGGAATACACTGTTTAAAACAAAGTAGCTATCTTAAATGTTCAATAAATAAATCAATGAGAATTGGAACAAAACTTACATGCATGTCAAAAATAGACAGGTGCTGAACATTTAACTTCCTTCATTTGGCTTCATTTATCAGGGAGCTAACCATGGATTTATAGAGCATATGGAATTGCCTTTTATTATGCCTCAACCTCCCCCTTCATCCCACTCAAGGGAAGTAGTTTTGAAATGAATTTTTAAATAAAAATAACATCTTTAAAGTCCTCAAGTAAAAGCCTACAAACTAACAAGTAAACTTTGAACAAATACTTCTAGTAAGGACTCGAATGTGTCCCTTGAGCACACTATTACTATGCAGGCACAGTCTAAAATCTCTGCACTCTTGGCATTTCAGCAAACCATTCCCCCAGTGCAGCGTACAAACATACACCCTCCCACTCACAAAGTGACTGTAAGCAATCAGCCAACCATTTGAATTCCCATCCTCTTTTTGGTCTCCAACTACCTCCTTGTGGATTAAAATGTGACTTATTTCCTGTCACGGTAAATTTGCAGTGCATCAGTCTAGTCAGCCAGACTTTCTCCAGTTACCAAGTTCAGAAGGTGACGTACAGTGTAAAGGAAGACTGACAATCCAATACAGCGTTTGGCTACTCAAGGATCCTGGAGTAGCATCTCATGAAACAGGACAGTGTATTCTGGCATGGATTCTATGTACAAGGAGGAGTTACATGCACTTTTTAGTTCTAAATTTGGTGAAAGCCTTTAATAACAAACCACCCCCTTGTGTTTGAAGAGTCAGAATAATAAATTGCTTGAGTTTCTCTGTTAACAAATGTTTAGGGAAAGACAAGCTTCAGGTTGAACTGAAACTTTCAGAAGTTCATCTATGTTTTTATCAAACTACAGCCAAAGTTTGCCCAGATCTAGGCAAACATAGTTTGGTACACAGTTTCAACCTATTTGGGATCTCTGAATATTTAGGGTTTTTTATGTCGAGATTTAGATGCATACCTAGGAACTTTATGAAATTTGTTTTGTACAATTGCTTTTATATCACTTGTCTACAGGGTTTCAGTTAGTACATTGTTCAGCAAACTGAAAAAACATGAGCGAACTACATGTTCATATTGTATTGCAGGTGATAGGAACATTTATAAGGTCAAATAAAACTTGCCACCAAGTATCCGGGTGACATGTCAACACAATGGGGTACCATGAATTTGCATTACAGTTGTTGTTGTTTTTCGAGGAGGTGGGGGGAATTAAAGCACATGTACAACATTGGTAATTTTCAAAGAATATCCACACTTTATGTGACCCAACATATACATGAAATAACAAACCTGTGATTTGTTAAGCTCAATCGGTCTTCAGAGTCATGAGAAAACAGTGTAATACCCCATTATATGTTTCACTGTTTTCAAACATTGAATTTTGGACAAGCGTGATAACGACCAATTGTTCTACTTGTTTCCTAAAAACTTTAGCATTCCAAGCAAAACTATTTCAAATGAGGTTTACCACCATGACAATCTTTATACCATGTGAGTTGTGTGCAAGTCTGCAAAAAAAAATTGTTTAATCTTACCAATGTTGTACACACCCTTTACCTGCTAAACATTTGTTTTTTTTTGTTTTTGTTTTTTTAAGATTGTCAAAAGATAAGCATTTTAAATGAAATCCAGCAAGTTAACGAACATGAAGGTAAAAACAAACAACTTGATATGGGCAAAGTCCATCTGGAAATCTGAACATTTAAGCTGCATGTACTTGAATGAACTTTGGTAATTTCAATTGTCAAGTATGTTTGTGGCCTAATAGACAAATATAAGTACTGTGAAGAGTCTGACAAATTTTACAAGTTAGATGATGTTCTGTTGATCAATTAGGATATAAAGTGTTTTCTTGTCTAAAGTGACACATTTTTCCCGCCATTATTTGCCACTATTCCCCCCAGACATGTGATTGAAAGTTGCGCAATAACGTTCGACAACGTGTAATACTTGCACAGTCTACAGAGTACTGGCTGTGGCTGTCTCTATCAAAATCAGTGTCAAGTGTGTATTCTAAACAAACTGACACTATTATATATTCCAAATCAGGAAGAACCAGACTTTGCAATGGTAACCCACAATCAAGGATACAAACATATTGAGGGAAAGCCACACTTTCTAATATATTCATTCTTTTAATGGACGGAAAATAGACGAAAAATGCACATACAGATATCAAACACCCTCAGAAAGGGACTTTCCAATATTATCCTATACTTGAGGATCAGTAAACAGATGTGAAAGCGTGAGAAGGAACCCCCAAAAAACTCTTGTTTATGCTTTAAACCCAACTTAATTGTTGCATACTATATGTTCTGTGACTTTTATCTCTCTGTTTTTACATAACCCAAGCAAGTGTTTTTGACAGAAGAGAATAATTTGTCGCTTTTATTCAAAGAAGTAAAAAGGTCTATCAACCACAAGTCTCTATAACTGACTGACCAGTGGTCAAGGAGGAACACTGATGTTGATTTGACCATGGTAATAGAAAAGCACTTTCTATATTTCTCTATGATTTGGCTCGGTGGAAATCCCCATCATTTCAGGGAAATTGATTTTGTTGATACAGCAGGGTGGATCTACTGTTAACATCCTATCCAAAAACTGGGGCATTGAGGTCTTTTCCTGTCTAAAAATTGTGTTTTCCTACCTTGTAGGGAACTAGTGTGATGTGTTTCCTCCCAATGAGAATTAAGTAGCAACGCTTACCAGCAGGTAAGACCTTAGCCTTACCAGCAGGTAAGACCTTAGCCTTACCAGCAGGTAAGACCTTAGCCTTACCAGCAGTAAGACCTACCTTCCAGCAGGTAAGACCTTAGCCTTACCACAGTAAGCCCTAGCCTTACCACGTAAGACCTTAGCCTTACCAGCAGGTAAGACCTTAGCCTTACCACCAGGTAAGACCTTAGCCTTACCAGCAGGTAAGACCTTAGCCTTACCACCAGGTAAGACCTTAAGTTTAAAGTTTAAAGGTGGCTAAATTGGAATATGTTACTTTCTCAGTCTACCCTTATTTCAACATTGCTAAGTTAAATATGCATCCCCAAGTGTCAAATACAATTCAAAAGCTCCCACTGAGTACGTAAATGTTATTTCAGAAAAGGAAAATGAAAGAAAAGGTTGCATTATTAGGGCTAGGGGTCATCAAGGTGGTGAACAATTTTGAAGACTTTAACAGATAATTTGACATGTACATAGTGCGTAATGACTGTATGAACACACTTGGTGATACACTCAAATCACTTTGATCTCTAACTTTTAACAACCTTAATTCTCAAAATCTTTAACCCCCAAAATTTAAAGAAAACAAATTACTGACAAGAATTTTGTCCTTCGAAAATATTTCTTCAATTTATAGGAATATTACATCACGCAATCTTACAATTCTAAAACAAAGTGCCTTCTAGTCTGTTATATAAGTGAATATTTCATCAGGTTTTAGGATTTTATGTGTTGAAATAACATAACTATAATTTACACTGTATTTTTCTTGATAATGACCAATGTCAGTTCTGTTCAGAACACATTATAGGGATACTATGAATGTCTTTATGAATGTTTCAATTCAAGCCCAACAACCTTACTAACTACACTTCAAGTCTATTCATTTTTAGTTAAAAACCAACGACAAACAGGAAAACAACATACATGATCAGCAAACTGTCTGCATGCTAAATGAAAATAACACAATGTGACCCACTGCTCCCGGAAGAAGACAAAAATAATATTGGATCATTTCCCTTTTTAAGGTTTGGCAACATTTATTTTTTTATAAGAGCACACTCTCAAACTGTCCAGAAATCCTTCTAACTGACGTGAAAATACCATTGAAATAAATAGACATTCACAGTTTGGAGGAACTGTTCCGTTGTCATTATATAGTCTTATACTTTGAGGTAAGAGAATTAATATCAAATTTGAGAACAATGTATGATGCCAAAATAGTGCCACTTCTGATGTTAATTGTATGTCAATAAGTTTGGTTAATCATAAAACTTATTTTGTGCATATTAAAGGTATTTTATGACAAATTGGTGACTATCAAAACCATTTTCAATTTGGGGATATTGTATTTCTTAACAAAAACTACATTTTAATATCACCACAAAAATAGTTTTAAAAACATGGTTAATTTACCTTCAAATTCAGGGATTCTTTATTTTAAACTTTTCCAAGATCTTGCTTTTACCTTGTACAAAAACAAATTAATAACAAAATAACACCACTGGGAAACTCACCCAAAACAAACAACAGCTTTAGGTCTTATGTCACTTAGTTTAGAGACTATGCCATCTCTATCCATGCTTTATATATCCTTCTATCCTGGTGTAAATAATCACCTTTTCACAGAATGTCTGCAACATAATGGGGTTATAATGACACGATTTACCACTACCTTACTTACATGTAGGCCAAGGAATTATCAAGCTGATTGGATTGGCAGCATTTCCACATGATGTCAACATGACTTTAAAGGGATGGTAACACTAAAAGAGATTTGGGAGAGAATACTTATTCCAGCTGTATTGTTTTCTGTGACTCTTAACACACTTAAATCTGTAGGACATGTATGAATTAAGGGCTTTTACATCTTTACTACACCTCCAGTCAGTAAGTTGGAAGCCCAATGTTGGACAGCCCAGTTCAAAATTGCACCCCAACAATTAAGGTACCTATAGCGACCAGTTATGCTAAATACTCAAAAATACTAAAACAGTATTTGGAGTCTCTCTTTAAATCCAATCAAAAATATTCGCTGACAACTAAACCTTATTTTTCTTTTCAATTTTTGAAAGGTTAGCCATCAGAATTTCTGAGCTAAACCAATCCAAAATAAACAAAACCCTGAATGAGTAAAAAGGCCAGACTCAGACTCCATCTTGGAAAAACTTAAGCTATAGAACAAAATATGGTATTTGTTTACACCCCATATTGGAAGTCAACAACCCCAGGCCATCAACAATCCCTAAAAGTAATGACTTAAAGAAAAATAGTTGGTTAATTTACAAATTATTCATGAGGCTTGAGGCACAATGATTGTATAGCTTTTTAGTGTTATGCACCTTTTATCCCCAACAAATTTCAAAAGGTGAACACATGAAAAAATGTACTCTGAAAGGTGTACTTGCAAATTAGGTCATGTAAGAAAAACATCTTGCCAAAAATGAGTGGTACACAATTTATTGGTGTACAGAAACATATAAAAAACTTGTGCAACCTGTGACAATTGCATTATGATTAGTGCTTATGTTTTGTATGATGTGCAGTTTTGCACAATATAAAAGTTGCTGGACAACCTTTAATTTGATGCAACAGCACATGTTTATGTTTGTATGAAATACAGTATTCTTTAGGTCTCTGTGAAGGATCTGTGGGAATAAGTGACCACTCCTATCCCCACTCCCATCCCTCCTACCCTTATCCCTCCTACCCCCACCCCTCCTACCCCCATCTCTTTCCCCACAAAAGCAAAAGGTACCCTGAAAGTTGCGCTTAGCGCAAAATAGATAATCTCATAAAATATCTTCCAAAATATCCTTATATGTAACCACAAGTAAAGCCAAACTTGTACATTATTCTTATTTTTATTATTGTCAAACCAATTAGAATTTTTCTTACCTATTGAGAATTTGAGATTTGATAAGACACTCAATTTTTGTAAGCTGCTTGCTCTGATCTTTTTTGAAAATTCGTGCATTAAATCCTAACAATGAGCTTATAAAAAATTTTAGTCAGCGAAGGAGTATAACAAAAGTACCCAGAGCCTTTGAGCTAACTCATTGTGTCTGTGTTATTGTTAAGTGAGCCTATTTTTCCTTCTATTACTTCTGCATCCTTAAATAGCAATTCCAGCTGTGTGATCCGCCGACAATGCTTTGTTAAGATCTGGGTTTGGATAACAATTAGGTAAGGGGGGAACTCGTGAGCGTCTCTCAATGTATGGCATTGACAGACCAGAGACTGGGTTGAGTCTAACAAAAGACCTAGCAATCCTTTAATGGTGACATGAGCTTGCATCTTTGTCAAGATTTAATGAACCATCAGGTTATGTTACTGAACTCCATGCTGTCCGAACATTCAATGTTTGGATTGTTGCTCGGCATGGTAATTATCACAATGAGTTTAGGTTGCATCTCCTTCATTGCGTTCGTATCATGCCAAGTTAGCAGATCGATACATTTTTATGTTTATTTACTCTGTCTTTACACATCGTTTATAATGAGATCTATGAAATCTGACGGTTAATGTAAGAACCCTATTTTAGTGTCAAATCTTCATTTACGTGTTTCTCCAATCAAATCCTACCGACCGAACTGTCTCAATATTTTGTGCCAGCATGACTTGAGCCAGCACAGTACAATCCCCAAAACAGAAAAAACACTTCTTTTCTCAATTTCATAAAACTACATTTAAGTTTTATTGATGTCATAGCATTCCAAAGTAACTTACCAAGCAAATAAGTTACACAGTAGCACAATTTTGTTTTTAATCCTTAAGAAGGTCCCTTGAAGACATGTTTATTTGACAAAGAATAACCTAGAAAAATATTTTGTACAAGACCCCACAAATCATCATTACTACCGGTAATATCAACATGTGCATTGCTGCATAAGAAACAAATACATGGTGTTGAAACACACAAAACCTAATCAAAATTCCTGATGTCTACTTCTAAAACATGATCATTGGATATCCTTACATTTTCACAGGTTGGTTGGATGGAGTGTTTTTTGAAAATTAGAGGATGGAAACTAATTAACTGTTTTATAACCCAATGATATCATGTTACTTTAAAGTCAAGTTAAATCATTGATGATATTAAATGCATAGTCTCTCATTGTCATTTAACAGCGATTTTGTAAAAAATAACAAACTGTTTTCAAGTGTGTTTTAAATGCATTACTGTAATTGTTGCATTACTGATGCATTACTGTAAACTGGATCATTGACTAGGAAGCTGCTCCAGCACTTCACGTTTTCTCCACAAGGAGACTCTGACAATATGTCCGCTGGAATTATTTCTCAGGGTGTTTGGAGAACATCTGATTTAAACCTTTCATTCCAGTCAGCTTTATTTTGAAAAATCTAACAAACAATATTCTGGGTCATTAGTAATAACTATTTGTTTTACAACAGCAAAAAAGTATAACTATTTGCATGGAATTAGGCCTACATGATTCCACACACACACATACAAGTTCATGCATAGAGTTCTCACATACATGTATAGGCCTATTTGTTTACTAAGATATATGGTATATATTTATGTGGACATCTAGACTTTGTTCGGGACTGCATATTCAAACAGAAGCAATCAACACAACAAAATGATCAGAAATAACATAAATTTGCATGAAAAAGGGACAATGTAAAAAAACATCATTGTCAACTAAGAGTATAAACTCATAACTTATCAAAGAAATTAAGGTTAAAATATGGGGACTAAAACAAATTTGCTTTTTATTTTCATGGGAAAAAAATTAGTATAATTTTTAAAGATTCCCAAAGATTAGGATACTACAATACCTAATTGATTCACTTTGAAGAAAGATGAGAAAAATCAACACAATTAATGATAAGATTTGTACTATTGCAGGTATGGGTAGACATATGCTAATCACATATAAACACGTGTGAAGGTTCAGGTTTCAAGCAGACAATCCCTAACCTTTAAAGCATAGAGCTTTCAACAACCCCTACAGCATAATTTCCAGACTTGGCTAGTTGGCAATGAACGCATACCCATCACGACTAAGTAGCAAGCATCAATATAAAAAAGGGCGATATCTAACTGAAGCCACACATGTACAAAATGCAGAGTGATGATACACACACTCACACTCTTCTTGGCACAGCGGTGGAGGTGAAGTCAATGGGAAAAACTTGTTCACTCATGCAGACATTATTCCAGACAGAAGTCCCCTTGGCTGTCCAACCTATGGGACTCCCTTTTCGCGCTAATGATGATGCTCCTGTATATTATGAACCAGAGCTAATGCTACAAGATGTCATGAATTCCCTCCATTTATGCTTTGTAATAAGTGCTTATTCAACAACAACAAAAACAAAAGTATTTTATAGATCCCAGATTGCAGGATTCAATCTGGATGTATCTGTTGAAACCATAAATAGGATGTTTTTCATTTTGATTGTTTGACCATGACATTGGTACTGGTTAGCTGGTATGTAGATCAAGGACATCATTTAACCAACCTTTGGGGGATACACATCATAGACTTTGAGCAGATTTATTGTACATGTACAAACAAGTATTGCATTGGCCTACAATAGTGGGCTAGACTGAATGCAAGGCCTCATCAACCAGCAAGGCAAGGCTGTGGGTATGTTCACACGAGTAGCTAACTTCACTGCTATCTTCGCTGTTAAATATTCACAGCAGGGGCTCGCTTGACAAAACGACTTAGCTAAAATTCACCTTGTGTTCACACAGAGCATGGTCGCCGGTAGCCAGCACAGAGTGTTACGGCTTCTGGTAGTTTTCTTTGCCACTGTAGTACTTTTGTTGAGGAAATTTACATGTTGGCTTGAAGAATAGCTTATATGTAAAGTTTCATATTTTTGTCCAAGTTTGCAGCGATTCGGTTATATAACGTCGCAGCAATTCCGAATGAGAAATGTGTTGAAGTTGTTTTGGGTCTGCTCTTGTCACTAAATACAATACGTCATCAGCTACGTTGAATGCTACAATTTTGCTTAAAAACTGCTTAATTATGAAGATGAGGTTTTTGTGACTGGAGGTAATGGCCCCAACTTTGCAATGTACATGCCTTGGACATTAAACTGATTGACTAGCCTAGTGCATGGGAAGGCATCCTAACTGTCCTGTAGCCACACATGGCAGTCAGTTGGCATGACTTCATTAACAGCTAATGAGAGGTTGTTGATGGTCAACTTGCATCTAGAGGGCTGGTCCAGACATGACCAATCAAGCAGTAGAGGGGAAATGAATGCTGTCAAGACAAATTCCAAGCTGAGTCCAAGGATTATTAATTATTACATGAGGTCTGTACAGTAATGAACCATGGGAAATCAAAATGTAAAAATAACCAGGTTTCTTCTTTTCAAATAGTGAACCTCAGAAATGCATCTCCCCATAGGCCGAAATGTATTTGCAGGTTCAGTATTTTCAGAACAGCTTCTTGTATTTTATGATTAAAGGCTGAAACAAAACTGAACAAGTTGACATGCATAAGTTGAGCAAAACGCATTTGTCTTGCATACTTTTATACAGGACTTATTAAATTCTTTCTTGTTTTTTAACACAGAAGATCTTGGACAACATTTTATGGGCCCATTCAATGCCACACCTCAAAACGATTTACATGACATGTTTTAATTGGATAATTATCTTAAATTTAGATGATCATCTTCAGATAAAGTTTTAAAATGTTTAATCAAAATCCTAAACATGTATTTTTCATATCTCTATATATGTTTTTCAATATTATCCACAGGCCAAAATAAACCAAGTTTTTACACCGTTTTGTTTTGATGCAAACACATTCCTTAATGTTAGCTTGTGCATGTGAATGGAGAAATCCATTGTAAATTGAAATAACTATTTTAGAGTACGATATGTAACATGACAATTGGATCATGTACAAGTATAAACAATAAGTCCTAAACAAGAAAAATGTTTTTATTTGGCTGTAAACAGAACACATTTTTTATGAACTTGTTTGTCTTCTTCTACTTCTTTTTTTTAAAGTAGGTAATTTATTTTTACATGTACATGTAAATGTACACATGTTCCAGGATAACATTAAATTTATAAATTTAACATCGTTCACCTTGTGCCACAAATGCCAAAACAGCAAGGCTTGTCAACATCATCAGATTGAGAATAAATAACTCAACCTATAACAAACAATGGGCTGTTTGCTAATTCACTTGCCATCGAGGATGTTGGACTATCTTAAATTTTTCATTTCAATGCTGATTTGTTATTGTCAATCAGAATTACAAATGAGGCTTTTGTAGTAAAGACATAATACATTGTTAATCATAAGGATATTATTAATAATAAATTACAGACAAGTGATTTGAAAGCTAACTTAATCAAATGTCTGCATCGATAAGAAGAAACCTGAATGCCGTGGCTTTCAGTTGGTTCACAACAAAACAGAAAAGGCAAGCAACTATAAATGGTCGAACTAATTCCTTTGACACTCTGACACTTCCCGATACGCAGATGATTGGATTGAATGCACTCTTTTGAAATGACAAAAATGTTCCATCCCTAATGTTTCCTGAAAACATTGGGAGTGGAAGGAATGCAAGCTGTACCATCCTTTAATGATGTTTGTTGACAACGAGAGAAATGGAATGGATGTACTTGATTCCAAGGTCAATGCTGAACTCAGTGCATCATCCCTTCAAGATATGATGCCTGAAAATGAATTGGAATGATCATAACTCCTCTAAAACTATTAATGCATAGTGTTAACCAAAGGGATGTCTGGCTGTCTTTTGGACACCCTGTTTTAGACACCATGATTTACTATTGTAAGTGAACAATTTGCACACCCAGTTTTAAAATTTCCAGCAAATTTGGACACCCTTTTACCAAATCCTGGCTAAAACCTTGTACTAATGTACTATCTATTTAAACACAAGATTACTTTTATACATACTGTAGAATGAAGATTCATTTTACCTCGCCTTGTTGTTTGGTCTACTACAAGGCAATATTCTGATCATATCACTCTTTGTAAACAGTAGAATTCAAATTTATGGAATTTGATTTGTTTTTAAATGGTTATAAACGAATGATGAGGATTCATCAAAATATTCAGTTTTTTTTATGAATTTGTAACCTGTACGTTTCAAAACTCAAATGCTGTCAAAACAGAGGGCTTGAACAAATGCAGTTTGTCTAAGCATAAATCCAAACGATCTTTTCCAATTTATATGCATGCTGCTGTACCTGTACATGTGGAAGTAATTTCTCACAACCTTAACAAAACTAAAACGATTTTTTGTTTTATGATGCCTTGAGGGTAAGACAGGTTATGTCAAACTACACTGGTATTATGAGTTGGTCCGAGACACAATGTATATGTGTACACACACACACTCAGCAAGCCTTTAGCTAAGGGTTGCATAGCACCCTGTACATCCAGCATGTAAGATACCAATAAGAAGTGATGAGGCCACAAGCTCACTATAACATTTTGTGTCAAATCTGCCTGTGAAATGATAAAAATACTTGGGTGATACAGAAATACTCATAATGTCAAGGCTTTGTCATGGCATTTACTCTAAATCTACAATGACCTCAACTGACACAGGGGCTAAAACTGTTCTCCTGAATCAAGGAGGTGCCTTTTGGTCCTCTTGACCCTAGTGGACAACAGTAAAGGCAAGTATTTTCAAATAAGCTCTAAAAAGCTGCAGTACTAGTCCCAGATGTAGTCATGCATTTAATGTGCATTGCAAGGAGCCAGATGGGTCATGTTGTGGCGTTAATCATTCTACAGACTAATCATCTGGGATGCACAAGTCAAGAAAACAACATGCCAGGGTTAGCTTTGTCCTAGGCTCTTTACTCAAGCTTGCACACTTGAATATCAATGCAACCTGAAGCCAAGCTGACATCACCTACTGCTTGCATTTTTACAGTGTGCATGTGTACATTCTAGATGTACTACAACTACTGCTTGTGTTTTTACAGTGTGCATTAAACTTGGGCGGTTATTCGGTATTACCGAGTAGTCTCGGTATTTGTTCAATACCGAACAATACCAAGAGCTGTTTTTGAAATACAATTTTAAATTTCAATACCGCGGTAAAAAAAAAGATTGTGACCGCATGTGCTGTAGCCTCTACAAAAAAAAAGAACGAAAAGCTTATCTGTTAGGCCATTAATGGGGAGAATACAAAGGCCCAGTCATCCATTCCGCGCAGACTGTTTACTGTTTGCGGTTTTCAGCAGTTTCCTGCCCCTGGCACCTGGCTGTAATGTAGCGGGTAAGCAATTCACCCACACACAGCACGCAGGTTCGATCGCAATGCCATTTGGGGGAGCTACATCCTCTAGAGGGCGCTACAGTTTTAACAGCGCCCTCTACCAGCAGCTTGTGTAAGTTGCGACAAAGAATGTCAAAAGCGGCAAACTTCTCATAAACACCGTCAATCTGCGACTTCCTGTTTACATGTGCGAATCCATTGTGTATCAGCAATGTTAAAACTGGGTGTGCGGGTACCAAGATACCGATTAGAATAGATCGCGGTATTTTCATCAAGTATCAACCATGAGAATTTCTTAGCGCTGATCCACAAACAGTAAGCTTATTTTGATAAGTTTTATGTTGAAAAAAGTCAATCTATTTGTCTTAATAAAAGAGAAAGAAAAGCTCAGTGCTAGCATCTGTTGTTAAACTAGCCATGATTTTAGGGCCTCAATTCTGTCAATAACTCAAGTGAGACTACGTGGTGTGTTTTTTTATATTTTTATTTTGCCCCATCTGAAAAGTTTCTGGTAATACCGAATATCGCGGTATTTTGGCGACGGTATACCGCTGATCCCAAAATAAAAAACGCCCAAGCTTAGTGTGATGTACGTAATGTGGGGCATCTTAAAACCCTCCTATACACATGTACCTCAAACTTCACACCTTCCAAACTAACATTTTAAGTGGGTTTCTTTGGTTTGTACAGAAACCCCATGGACTGTGTCCTATTTTGAGGAAAAAGCCATTTAGGCAGGAGAGTACACAGATGATAATAAGGATTTATAGGCCTACTGTGGGTCCATGGGGTTTTGAAGTTTTCACAACGATTATGCGGGTAGGCCATGTACATGTACTAATGTGGCATGCCCAGCACAAAAACCATTTCTGTGCAAGTGTATTTAAAATAACCACCTTGGACAAGGCTAACAATGAGTGTGAGTAATGTACACAAAGTACATGATGTACAAAAGCTAAAAACACTCTTTTTCTCCAGTCCTCCTCCATTGTCACAGCAGAAGAGAAAAAAATACAGCAACCTAGGAGCTTGTTCTCCCTGACTCAAGGATGTACCTTTTGGTCATCTTGACCACAGTGGACAATTGTAACAGCACATGACTGTCCGAAATAAACTCTTTATACCCGAACATGTTCTTAATGCATGGGCAAAGGTACTAGTCCCCAGACGCCATTATGCATTCAATGCATACATGTATATAGGGACAACCCAAAATAATCATTCATAGTTTTAGTCAAGGCACAAGTGGCTCTCCAGTTACATGAACAGGTCACGTACAACTGGGTACATCTGATCAAAGGACACGATATGCCCAGTTTATACACTCAACAGCAACTCAAGATTTTACCATTTTTGAGTTATGTGCTGTCATGATTAAAATCTCAAGAGATGGAGAGAGAAAAGAAAGAAACTACAGACAATTGTTAACAATAATCAAGATAACTGATAGAGTGGATACACCTCTGTTGTATAGTTACAGACATTTGTCTCCTCCCAAGAAGCACAATATGAACAACAACAAACTATTTTGCATTGAGATGATAAACCACAGGTACAATAGGGCCCGGTCAGAGAAACCTGTAATTGATCAAATACAACTGAGATGTCAAATTTTTCTTTTCATTTCTGAACCAATCTGGAAGAGAAAATTCCATTGAAATTCATTAGTCTTTGTTGGGTTGACCAGCAATAACTTGAGTTGATTAGGCAAATTGATGCTAAAATGAACGAGCAAAGCAAGTCGGCAACTTCCATTGATTTGAAAAATTCAGAAAAACTCAAACCTACAATTTCATGCAATCAGAAATATCTTCCAGTGTGTATATCTAGAGATTAAAAAAATGGCCACTGGAATTCGAAAATATTTTGTTTTGTTGTGCTTCTGTAAAGGTTTAAAATTCAGGCTTAATTATTCTTATGACAGGGGGGAGGGGAGGGGGAGGGGGGTGACAGATTAAACTAGGACTTGGGCTCCAGAGGCTTTGACTGGCGAGTCTCGTACACATGGCATAATCTTGATTATAGTTCCAATCTCACTCCAAAATTGTATGTTGCATCCTGCATATTGAATGCAATGCACACATTACATTATACTTACAGCAATGGTTAATGGTTTTAAAATAAAGAACTTCACTGCCAATGTTTATCAGCACAGCAGTCTCTGAGGTTAACTTAAATTCAACCTTTTCAATAATACAAATTCACATTCATGATATTTTAAGTCATTTTAAAATGTTGCTATTTGTGCAACCCTTCAGAAACAATAAAAGCACCAACACTAGGTTGGAACCTTTTGAAAATTGACATAAAAAGTTTGGTTTTTGTCATTATTTTCTTCTTCTTTTTTGCAAATTTGCAGGATTAAATTGTTATTCCACCTGTGCTCATGTAATAACCGAAAAAGTCTGCATGTGTGGGTCTATATCTTGCCGTACTTCACTTGTGCTTGTTGCTCATTATTATCATGCACCTGGTAAGCTTGAAGAATCTGATGCTTTGTAAACTCACTGAGCAGTAGTCCCTTACATGTAGGCAGTTATCATTAGCAGGCATATACTTGGTTTTTAAAACACAGGCTTGAAGAAGAACAAAATAGTCTGGTGCTTTTTCTATACAATGAGAATCAGAAGTCAGGGTTGATTCCTCATATAGGCCTAAAGACATAATAAGTATTGTTGTATTGTGAAAATTATATTTGTACACGTCCATGTACATCAGGTAGGGGGGGGCCATTATAGCGAATCTATACCATTACTAAAGTGACCCTTAAATTGAAGAATCAATCATTTGCATAAATGTATTCAACGTACACATTTCTGGTTGAATCCTTACTATATTATTCTATCATGCATACTCTAGGCACCTGCACTGCTGGTTGGCAACGCTGATTAATTCTTACCATCTCCTAACCCCCCCCCCCTCGCTCCCCACCCCCCCCCCCACCCTCACCACCTTCACATGGAGACAACCCTGTGCATATAGTCTCTTCCATTCCATCAGAGGGTTTCTTAATTCCACCGAGCGCTTTGGCCTCAAAACATAAATTAACCCACAAATATATTTTCAGGGAGAGAGGATGTCTGGCACGTTGGGGATAATGTGTGCGTGAATTCTCGTGGAGGTTGGCAAAAGGAAAAGATTGTGACACTAAATGCGCATCGCACATGTCCAACGGAGTCAAACTGTACTGATGCCCTAATGTACACATTTGGTGCATTAATTGAAATGTGTAAGTTTTCATCGATGATATTTACAAAGGAGGAGAATATTTAGCAAGTTACTGGCTGCAGGCTCTCTTGAAAATGTGTGCACATTTATATAGTTGTCAGTGTCAAAGACAAGTTTTTTTAATGTTTAGAAACTGCTGAATGTTCTTAGTAAACTTTGAATAAAAAGGTAAGCACAGAGACTCATGAAGGATATTTCTAAAATTATCAAATCTACATACCATGTTTACATGTAGATATTGTCTATCTAGAGATATTAAATTTGTCAATAGGGTTTATAGGCTGTATTATACATTTATGACATCCTTTTCACATTAACAAACCCATAAATGTTGGGTTGAGCAGAGAAATATTGACAAGAGCGAGATTTGAACCTGCGACCTCTGGATTAACGTGTCAGCCCTCTACTTACTGAGCCAACTAGCCCTAATGTTGGCGGTCTCTCTATTACTTACTTGATATATATTTTTGTTAACAAGATAGAAAATATTGGGGAGAAAATTAACTTTAAAGGTAAGGTACACGATTGGTAATCACTCTAAAAAATGAATGACAATAAAAACTGACTTGGTTAGAAGTACAGCAACTTTCGATAGTATAAAGCATTTTGAGAAATATTTCAATTCAAAATAATGTGGATATGGAAAAATATGTCAGTTTTTCCCAACAAAAAATTGAATATGAGATAAGAGATTATTCCTTGTGCCTGGACGTATTCGCTGGGGATTTTGGCGATATTTAAAAAACGAGACCACCTTTTGAAATGAAATGTTTACAGGTTAGTTTTATTGTATATATCTATATTTATATAGGACTAAAACAATCAAACGGTCCCAAAAACCAAGACCTTTGCCTTTAAAACAGAATTTTATAAAGAAAATCTTTCAATGAGATAATTCCAACAAAATTTATTGAAAAGATGTGTTCAAGCAAATAATCCTTGGCCTATTCAATAATTGTAATCTTTCATACATTCAGACAGAGCTACTGAAGTAGAAAATATTCCTGAGTAATTAATTTTGACATTCAACACAAAATCAATCACAAAAAGTAGGCCTACTCATTAACATTAATTCTACATGCAAACCTGTTAGTGTTTGTGCTGAATTCAGTATCAACCAACTCTACAAAATGAACTCTGGTTTCAGTTTCCCGCAGCAATTGCTAACAAATGATAGTTTATCTTAATAGTCCACCCATGTACACCTCCTTCTTCTGAGGTTTACTTATAGCCCCTTTCACACTAGATGTATTTCCTTTGGATATTCCACTGAATATTTTGTTCGGTCTTTTCACACTTCAAAAAGCAACTCCTGGGAAATTCCCTGGCAAAAATTACCCCAGGTTTAGAGTAGGGTTAAGCCAGTTAATACCAAGTGTTTTTCCTGGGGAAATAGATGCTCGTGTGAAACAAAAATGGTTTTAAATTACCCCAGTTTGCATCAAGGATGTTAATTTATATGAACAGAATAAGTGACTTTAAACTGAACAAGTAGCCACAGTGAGACAATGTTACCTTGATTGAACATTTTGAGAGTATGATTTTCAATGCCTATGAAGGTTTATGAAAGAACAGAAAAAGTGTTATAGCCTCTCTCTGGGGGAAGGTTGGCACTGCCCCCATGGTTTATCATGGAGAATGAAACGACAAGCATATTTCCAGCGGGGGAAACAATGTTCCCAAGAGTGACCACAAAAGACAAAGTGTGAACAATCTCTGAGGTGGGTACAGGGGTGAAAACTCTTTATAAACACCATCCATCTTTGAAAAGGGCTTTAGAAACAAAACTCATCACATTTTATGTTCACAGATTAAAGCAGAATTGAATAGTTACTACATGTGAAAACACACAAATTGTCTTGACACACAGAGCTTACTGAACTGTCTACTTTTAATACTAGATCAATTTATTTTAGCATTTAACAGCATTTTCTATGTAGTTACTTTGAAATTGAATACAAACTTGAAATGTGCACCCATTGGCCTACACTTACTACAGCCTACATGTGTATGTACAGTGAAGTTAATGTACTTGAGACAACAATCTTGAATTACTTCAATCTTATTTTATTCCTCTATGACGTAATCCAACACTTAAACTGATTTGATATACTCAGCTGTGTTGATGGTGTTGTATTTGTTTCGGTGATGAGTTGATTTCTTCCAGATTCTACCTCTTGTAAACATAGTTATAATTTGTTCACTTCTAATAGTTCCTGTATTTTTCTTTAAAAAAAAAAGAAACTTGAACTTTTACCTTTAATTTGTTTTTCTCCAGACCACAATAATTTTAACAAGCTATAAAGACAGATAAGATTAATCACAGATATTTTCAATTTTTTTTTGACTAAAGGTTGAAGCTAGTTTATCTGTTTAGCACATTTGATGTGCAGAAAAACCACAGTAAACAACACATGGAACATGCATCAAGGGTTGAAGACATATGGGGCACTGTATGGAGATGTACATGGCTAAGTAATCTGGTGAACATTTTTAGGAGTTATTACTGATTTAAGAAACAAGAAAACATATAAGATGTGCGCAAACCAAATGAGTGAATTATGTAAGCAGGTCAGTCAAGAGTTAACAAGTATAAAGAAGTAGGAAGAACGAAAGGGTAAACAGTTTGCCCCAAACAGATTTAAACGTGTACTAATTGCATCTTGCCAAATAGTCAGTGATATTAAAATGAGTTACAATAAGTACTATTTATTTGTCTTATGTAAATCATTTTGAAGTTAAAGGCTAAAAATGCATTTCACAAAATAATTAAAAAAACAAGCAAACTTCCTTTCATGGAATCACTCTTCTCTCTTCTCAATGATAATATTTTTCAAAAATTTTTTCAAAAGGTTAGACAACTATGGCAGACTATCAACCCCAATCATCATGGGCATCAAGGCCCCCCTTTATGATTAGTTCCCCTTCCCCAACCTGCTACTCCTCCCAAACACCATACCTACCTAACAAGTAGGGCCTACCTGTAGTGTTAAACTACACCCTAGGTAGCCCCAAAGAATGGTCTCTGCATATAACCACAACTCCCTTCACAAAACTGTGTAAAAAAGGTTGGATGGGCTGCTGGAGCCATTGGCCTGGTTTTTCTGAAGTAGGCCTATGTCAAAGTTCAGATACATATAGGCCTATTACAGTATATTGGCAGACAGGATTTAAGTTAAGACACATCACATCCTTGCAGATTGTTATTAACCCTGACTGTATTAACTGGATTAAGGAAGAGGACCACAGACAGAGTCAAGGTTGCTTTGATAATCTCTAAGAATCCAAATGATCCGGGAATGAATCATTTTCCTGACCTCATTCTATTACAGAGCCTCGGGGTTATTCACAATAAACAGAGTGGTTTTATTGTAATAATTTAGACCTTCCCTATCATCAATCAATTAATACAAATAACCTGCACTGAGCTGAGCTGTCATTTTGTACAAAAGTTCTTATAAATTTAATTTATCTCTACTTAAACTGCAACAAATTTCAGTTCACCTGCATCATTTCTTTATAAAGAACCTACAAAATAAGTTATACAATTTTCAATAGTTTTCAAAATGCCTTGATAAGAAAACCAATGTCTTGGAGTTCAGAGTTTATTTTGTACTTCTTTTTTATTTTTTTAGGGGGGGGCAATATTGATTTTTTTGTCAGCCAAATATTTTCGAATTCCTTTATGCCTCAATGGTAATTCCATAAAGTACAAGCATCCAAAATATTGATAATAAACATTCTTCGGGGGCAACCTACATTATGTAAGCAGGCCTCGATGGTTGGGGAGTTTGAACTGCTGTTATTTGTATTACAAAAAATTTAATTTCAAAACCATGAATGAAGTAGGCCTACACATTTGGGTGAAAGTTTGATAAAATGAAACAAAACACAGGCTGGAATCGTCATAGTTTCAGATTTCAAAGTTGACTCAAAACTAACACTATGGACAGTAATGTAGAAGTTTGCTATTAGTCTTAAAATTCTTTAAATTATTAATTAACCCAGATCTAAAGTTGCTGACTCTACAATAAACGGCTTTCACACACCCCTTAGAAGTCCGGAAATTTGCCTGTCAGCAAAGAATGGTATCGCACACATGTGCTTACCAATCTTATGACAAGGTTTTCATATTAGCATAATGTGTATCAGGTCAGCAGGGTCAGATCACTGCACAGTTAGGGATTTCTTAACACATTGTTTAGCATGTACATGTACATTACAATGTACATTGCACACTGAACTCTAGCATACAATACAATGATGTACCAGCCTTTCAAAAAACCCTACTTTGAGTTACTTTGTTAGGGACTTTGCAAGTATAGCCTACAGATGCACACATCCCCAGTGTATTCCGCAACAGAGTTGTAAGTGAAAACTGAGTTAGTTCCATTTCTACATGTCTCACCATTTGCCGGCACAATCATCAATTGGTACTTGGTAGTTATATTTATAAAATAATTTAAATACTAATCAATAATGAGGAATGGAAAACATGGAAGAAAGAGACACACATTCCACACCACTGCCCAAAGGACAGAATCATTCACAGTAATCCACTAGGGGACACAAACAAGGTCTGCTTTCAACGAGCTGTTCAGCACAAGTATGTTCAGGATAATAAGTTTTATCAAACTAAAACCTGTTGTCAGTGAAAAGGCCTTTAACTGGTTCCTGCTAGTTTTTGCAAAATTAAACTTCTTTTACTGTTCAGTAAGTTTGAAATGATTCCCTAAATAAATTACGAACTTCAATATAAGTTCACTTTATGCATCATCCTTTATGGGCACAAGGAATTCAAGATACAGCAGGCCCTGCATACACATTGGCAATTTTCAATGACAAATTCAGCGGGCCGAAAACTCATACCCCTGCACATTTGTGTACAACAAACTCTCACCTTTGACCCATACAAAGTTTAAAGGGTAAAGCTAGACAAAGGCACACCCATACCTGTTTATTGGAACATTGTGATCATATATGAGTATAGTTTATTATTTATTCAGATAATTGTTCAAGAAAAGATTAACAGCAAGAATTCAATTTAAAAGAATAACACGATTAACAGATTAAGTCTTTTTTCTAGCAGAAGATTTGGTAAAACTGTGAAAGTAAAGTAAATTTTACATCATTAATAACCTTCCAGGCAACTTCGATGTAAATTTCACTTCGAACGTATGAACGCTCACTCACAAATTCACCGACTTGAAAATTCACTTTGGATTCATTTGAGGTATGAACTGGGCTTTATGCATGGTCATGTGATTGTCCATTTCTAAAGCATCATCAAAATTATTTATACAATTCTAACATGAATTGAACATGAACAGTTCAGATACAGTCATTTGAATATCACCATCTCCATGTAATTTCAGACTACTTTTTATGGTCTACATAAAATGTTTCAAAAGAAGCTTGTCTACAAACCACTCCTAAACAAAATAATGAGGAGACACTGAAAGCTGGCAAGCACTCGCCTTTTAGTCTTTGGTGCGGTAGACTTGCCTGATCTAAATAACAACAGGGCAGGTGGCTCTGAACAGAACGCAAGTAGGGCCATGGTAAAACTGATGCAATAGTAGTACATACATGTACATTATAGAGAAGAACACACTTGTACTTTGTACATTGTAGACCACTAACTGGGGCATGAAGTACAGCCTGGTCAAAGTTGTCAAATTCTCCCACGGCTGACCTTGGCAACAACACAGTCTGAAAACTGTTGGGTTGTGCAGCAGACTGTGGTTGTACTATTTATAGACAGGTATTTTTGTCCCAAACCACACTGACAATGGTTTGTGTTTTTCTTTGAATTAATACAGACACAGTTTTTCATGATCACACTCTCTACATGTATTGGTGAATTACACAAAACTCTGCTTCACTGATATACAAAGAGGTTTGTGAGACACAATTCTGACTGTATTGTGCAGAGTTCATCTATTTAGAGACACTGTATTTTTGATGCTTTTTTTAATAGCCAAGAAAAGGTTGCCTGACTTGTGTCAAAATGACAAATTCTAATTTAGAACACGTACAGACATGGAGGCGGAAGTGCAGATAACTTACCACTATTGTAATTGCAATTGTTAAGTTCAAACCCTTTAAGCATGTTCAGCAATATTGAATATTTTGGGGTCGAGTCTACGTAAATGAACATGTACTGAGCCAGTTGTGCCCAGGACCCAATTCAGACTGTAAATTAGTCATAAATGTAGGCCTACACATTTTGTTTGGCTTGTCTCCTGAATACATTATATAAAATCATCAACCTGTCTTGCAGGTAATGAGATGATTTATTAATTTATACACTCTACATTGTTCTTAATTTTTAGGGTTTATTCCTAATTAAAAACCTTGCTATCCTTGGGCATAATATAGGCACCAAGCACACTTATTTTTCCTGTAAAAATAAAACATAGCACATGTAGTTTTCATATAGCAATTAATAAATATAAACAAAACCTAAAAATGATCCTTCACAACAAAGACTGTGTGTATCAATTAGCCTTTAGGTATGTGAGTCCTGCAGCTATGTATCCACACCATGGTCAAATATTAAAAGGAAATCTAACCACAATTTCCTTACAAATGTTACAGTCATGCAGTATTCATGCTTGCCTACATACAAAGTGTTAAGTTTATTACCTGGCCCATAAATCAGCGGTAATAATAGTTTTCTGGCTGTCTTATCATGCATGCACAATGCATGCTGGGAGGTAGAAAGGACCAGGTGCAAATGTAACTGAGAATGTTAAATTTGCTCTAAAAGGCTGCAAAGTAAAATCCTGAAAGCATAAATGAGCTTCAATATTTCCTGATCAATCAGCGACTTACTTTTACCAACAATCATTTTACATGTAGGTCAATAGGGGCCTAATAATCCTATTCTACAGAAAGAAAAACAAATTAACAAAAAATTGCCTGTTATTACATCTCAAACTCGAAACTGTTTTTTTTTCTTAACAGTCTTTTATTCTTGTTGTAAACTTCAGAGCTTTGCATACAAGAACAAAAAATCAAGAACTAAACACATTTCTGAAACAGCTTTTTAAGTATCCTTTTACTTTATAGGCCTAGTTGTTTTTGTTTTATTTTTGTTTGTTTGTTTGTTTGTTGGGGTTTTTTTTGCTCGGAGAGGATTTGGACTTAATATTGTAACACAAATTGTTTGACTTACACACGTTTTGCTCCAGCTGCATGGCGATCATCCTACTCCATGTTTTTATGTTCGCACATACAGCGCTGCGTGCGTGGGTGCGACAAGCATTAGTTTTGGGCGCATCTGCATTCTGCACAGCTTAGGCGGCTTGGGCAAGTTGAGTTGATGCGGCGCATGCGTAATGACAAATGTGGTATAGTGTTGGGCGCGACTTATCTTACATTTCTGTTCTAACTGCGGCAAGCACGATGCACATGTTTAGGCTATATTTGTAGCCCAGTTGCGCGGCACCAAGTTCTAGTTGCTAAGGTAAACAAACGTTGGAGAAATCTTGATCATACTGCACACAAATTTCACAAAATACTTCTACCAGCCTTCTTGCTTGTAAGTTCTCTTTTTCTTTGGCTAATAATTCTCGGCGAAATTTAACTATGAAAGCTTCAAAATAAAAAATATATAAATAATTAAAAAGTGGAAATAAAAAAATAATTAAAAAATATGCTTCCATTATCAATACAGAGAATTATCTGCTACAAAACTACTTGATGTTAAAATTTGTCTCCAACCAAATTATCTTTTTCAGGTATTTTTTAAAGATTTCCAAAGATTTTAAATCGCAAGTTGATTGTCAGGTCACACATGAGTTTGAACTTGATAATACAATAATTTTTCAAATTCAATAATTTTTCAACGCAAGTATGAAGAGATATTGGTCATGCTGTAAAATTCTGTAGATGTGGAATAAACAATATGTGAATTATGGTTTAGAATGTTCTGGTTTTTTTTCAGGGCCAGTGTCAGTGTGTGTATGGCTGGGTAGAGTCCTTCGTATTTCATACACAACATCAGTTGACCGAACTGCCTACTTTACCATAGAAATATGCATTACATAAACCTTGGACTGGAGGAAAGAAAATAAACTTACACAGGCCTTTCTTGTTATAGCATAGAGACAAATGAATCAAGGAAGAGCCAAAGTGGTCAATGCTTGTTATGTTATGGTTATAATGTCAATGACTTCAAATGGTATTTGGATTGTTTACAGTACAGACTTAATCTCCATTCTTGATCACTCCTCAATCAAACAATTACGTAACCTACTTGACAGACATAAAAGGATTAGAAGTGTGTGGGTAAACAAGGCTTTGGTGGGCAGACAGTTATCGATTTTGTCCTCAGCTGACCGGACTACGACCGGGATACAACGGTCACATCGGACACTTTGTAAAAATTCAAACGCGTGCGGGCGGGCAAGCATTAAATTGCATGAAACACACACAAACTATCAATGAATGCCATAAATGCAACTTGAAACGAAAACACAAAACCGAAACCTACCTGCTGCTGCGCTGATTGTTTCCCAGGCGCTTCTTCAGAGGCTTCTCACGGAACAAGCACTTTCCTGGGTAATTTGTCGAGTCGCAGGCGGCTTCACGGCGAGCTCTGCTTGCAGTTTGTGGCAGTTTTAAAGCAGAAAATGCGGCTTTTTGGAGCAAAAACACGACAGCTTTGCGTGCACACTAACTATGCACGCACGGTTCATGCATGTAGTGTGGTAGCAGGCGATTTCCGTGTTACCAATTGTGAGCTCCATTCATTTATCAACGGATAGGTGACTGGCGGTATTGGGGACACGACGCATGCGTGTGTGTAACATTCGACTTGGAGTGCATTGGTTTCGCACTATTTAAGGGGACTCCCCTTAGCCCTCTCTTTTTAGCTCTCCTTATCTCCGGGGGTTGTGTGTGTAGGGGGGGGGGGTGTAGGACTACCATTGTTTGCTTCCAACTCGAACTGAAGTTATATAAGACGTGCAGTTGGTTGTAAGTCTGGCAAACTGGTTTAACTTTATGACTTGCTTTTAATTTTGTTCATTCTTATTTGGATTTGATCAAATAATGAACAGAATCAAAATGCCAATGTATTGCTTTCTGGCTTTCTCAACCCATGTCATTACTCTATGCTCAACCCGATGTGTTTTTTTCATCCTATTCCAAGGCCCTAATCTTATAAGATAATTAGATAACTTTAGCCTTAATCCAGACTACTGAGATCTACTGCTCTGGCCCTGTGCTATTCCTCTGCGGAGTATGCATGCCCTGTTTGGGAGAGGTCAACCCATGCAATATGAACAACACCTGCCGCCTGATCACTGGCTGCTTGAAACCCACCAACACAAGCAACCTGCACCTTCTCTCTGGCATTGCCCCTGCTGACATTAGACGGGAAGTGGCTAGCAGAGTCGAGAAAACCAAAGTTACTAGAGATGAACGCCATCTCCTCCATGGATGTCACCCTCCAGCCCTACGGCTAAAGTCAAGAAGAAGCTTTCTCAGCCATGTCCAATGGCCAGCCCCTAACAAAGTCTCGGGAAGAAACCAGAATCCAACTCTGGATGGAAAGGCTTGAGAATGACCCTCCTCCAACTGTCATGGGATTACCCCCTACTGAAAACCTGCCCCCTGGCCCAGAAGCACCATGGGCTCAATGGAAAACACTCAACCGCCTCAGAACGAGAACCGGACGATCAAAAGATGCTCTGGTCAGATGGGGCTACAGGACTGACCAAACCACCTGTGAATGTGGAGAAGCAGACCATACTATGGAACACTGCCTTGTCTGCCCTCTACTACCCAACCCTTGCAGCTCAAAAGACCTTGCAGTGTTCAATAAAAACGCAAAGGACTGTGTAAAGAAATGGGAAACTGTCATATAACCATCACACTTCAGTGAAACGAAAAGAAGAAGACTTAATCCACAAGCACTATAAAAAGGCACACTCTATTACACTGACACACACTGTAATAAATGATAAAACTGTGTCAATTATTGCCACATTTACAATGTTAAAACTTCTCTTTGCTCATCCGAACATTATTAAAATAAAAAGAAAGGATTTACAAACACAAAGCACAAATCATGCAATAATTAAATCAGCAAAAATGTTGGTTGCAATAGTTATCAAAGATGAGAATATGTGGGATTATGATTGAGTAGTATTGAGTGAATTCAGGTGCGTTGCCACAAACTGAGGCAAATTAAAGAGACAATGGTTTTGTTAATTTTGTCCAGAAATCCAAACTACCCAAATGCATTGTGAGGTAACAGCTAATTATATCTAGATTAAAAATCATTTAAATTACAATTTACCCCTACTAGAAACTGATTTAGTTTTTAGTTTCTATTTCAATTTCATAATAAAGAAAAAGTGACAACGCTGGTACATGTTCACATGCAACTTCTCAGCTTCCGTGCATTTTCATTTAATTCATTTTTTTTCTTTCTTTTTTTCATTTGTTGTGACATAAAAAACTGAAAAATACAAGTTTTTTGTTTAATGCAGATTGAACCAAATGAGATGTGGCCTGTTTAAAGGGTGTGTACAACATTGGTAAGATTGAAAATATAAATATTCACAGATTTGCACATAACTTACATCGTTTTTTCTCAACGCAATGCTGATTTATAGAAGATGTAACCTTTGTTTACTAAAAGAGTGACATTGTACATTCTAGGCCCTTTCTGGCAGGCTAGATATTGCAATGGCTGATGCTCATGTTTTTAGATGTGCCTCCTTTCTTCATATCAAAAGTTGGTAAGAATCGGACAGTGCAATCTCCATGAAATATAAGATTTTATATTTTCTTCCATTGAGCATTTACAAATCATGCTTGGTAAATGTGTGTTGCCACAATGAGTTATATGGTCTACTGACCCCTTGCACAACATGCAGCACACTTACACTCGCCTATCCTGTCCAAAATATACACAGAGTAATCAACTCCCAAAATGGTGGAAATGGTAAAGATGCACATTGTGCAGAGCATTCCGCGATGTGCAAGGGGGTCAATAGGCAAAGTCATCAAGAATGATACAATATAAATCACCTGTGAAAGTTTCAGTTGAATACAGTGCCTGAGAAAACAAGACTGTCACAGTATCTTCATAAAAAAGATCAAATCCAACCATCTTTAGCGAGGTAACAGTGGGTATCAACTGCATCTCTAGCCATAATGAGGGCAGCATTCAAACGGACACCAGAGAAATTCCCGAAGGTCGCCCACAGGCGATCTTTGGAGATTCCAATTTGTTGACATACTTTTATTGATTTCTAATCAATGGGGCACTTCAGAGGAAAGAGATTTGCAGGATGCTTGCTACCATTACCATCTTTATAACATGTAGGCTTTCGGAAACAATTACCCAGTTTCTTTACAGGGTCATTACCAAAGTATAATCCTACCTTTAAGACCCTTTCATGTTTTCTCCAAATGTTATAACAGGTGGTTTGAATGCTGAATCACATTGTTTTCAAACAGATCTTGGCAGATAAAGTAACTTACAAGCTCTCATCCACTGAGGTTAAAGGAACATTACATAATTGGTAAGAAAAAAACTTGTAAAATATACTTTTTGATCACAGATTTACATAAAACTTACAGGTCTAATGATGATGATAGTAAAAAACATCCCTTGAAATATTTGTCTGAAATGCCATATTTGATGAGAAATGAATAAACTAATTTCCCGATTGGAGTTTATCGCTCGTGAGCGTTTTATTCATTTGTTGAATCTATATGATTTCATGCAAATGTGTAATCGGTTTTTCACTATTTTCTTGTGACCCAGATGGCCGATCGATCTCAAACTTCTACAGGTTTGTCAGTTTATGTATATGGTGGTTTACATAAAGTGCTATCACTGCCAGCAACTGTTTTGTTAGCAAAAACCAATTATGTAATGTTCCTTTAACAATGTTTATTGCATCAGATGTTTCTTTCTTTCGATACATACGTTCGTTCGTTCATTCGTTCGTTCATTTATCCATTTGTTTTTCTTCATTTTATTTATTTATTTATTTTATGAATTCCAGGCTCCTCTGACAGGGATGGAACAAAAGAGTTATTTACTGAAGGGGGCAGCAACTGATCCAGAGTAAAATAAAATCAGAATGGAGGGAGGCCTCTGCATACTTCTTGATCTGCCAGTTTGACAAATTATAAAATTGCACAAAAAAGGAATGAAGGAAAAATAATGGTCATCAAATATGTCTTTCTAGGCCTTCTCACAATAGAAATGTAATGCAACAATTACGCCATTATTCATTAATTTCATCATAACTTTATTCAATCATAAAATAATTTATAATTTGTTGGTACTTTAACATCAAAAGTAGGCCACAAATGTACAGACAGTAACAAGACTTATCCCTTTCCATTTGGAATTATAAAGATATAGAATTTATCTGATTGCAATGATATGAAATATTTGTATTTACACTTTTAGAAAACTAAATAAGTACCATACTACAATACTAGTGACCTTTACTATGATGATGTTGTAATTTTCCTTTTATGCAAGAACACGACATAAAAATACAGATTCTCAAATTCTCATTTAAGGCCCAGTTCGCTTCCGTTTATTAAAAGGGGAATGGCGCTGTGAAAGTGCTGCCATGGTGGTAGTCACATTCTCAGTTTGCAATAACAATAACAAGTACTGAATGTTTTAATAATCAACAGGTTCAGACTTTCTAACGTTCCCAAATCTAATCATTGGGTTTGTCCATGAAACTAGAACCCTGGAAATGCTGAGTTTGATGTGAGGCAACTCATGGGTGCGGCCATTTTGGCTGTATGGCAAATTTCCTCTTTCCCAGTTGTCAGCCCTGTAAGTTTTGATACACATGTGATATACTATTATTGTACCATTATGCAACATGTCATGTTGTTAACACTGTGTCTATAGCAGACAAAGACTCACATCAAACTCAGCTCTTTTCCACTGGTTTTGGCTCCATTGACTTCAATTGGAGAAAGTACAAGATGACTTTACCATGATAAGAGTTCGAATAGTTATTGAATGTTAGACCAACATTTTAACAGATCCAACTACAAAATCAATAGCAACTGATCCTATAAAAACACACAGTGTGAATGTAAATCACTTCTAAAAAGTTACAATGTATTTGATTGCCTGTTGTTCATTAAATCGCCTTTTACTGTCGTGAAAGGCATTTAAACTAAATTGTGTGATGTGCTATTTCAGAACTGTGTCATTAGTATATACTTACCAAAAAAATTATTTTGTAATAATTACAGAACATCTGATATGCCATAAAGACTAACAAGTATAACAAAGCATATCAATCTTATTGGCCTTTTTTTGTTTTGTTACAAACACATTGTATTGCAGGTTGTGGGCTGTGGGTTGATAACAAAAATCCATAGTGCTGTTGGTTTGTCAATATGTTTCCCCAACTGGCACTTGTACAAAAGGTTTCTTCACTGTTTTATTTTTAATGATAGATATTTAGGAAATATATTACTGTTTCTCAAAGGTTTTATCCCTTGGCAAAAATTGTTTGTTGCAAAAAGCCACATTTGATTCCATTTAACGCACATCATTTTTACCAAGTTTGAGAAGGAGAGCTATGATAAAGAATGTTTTGTTTGTTTACAACTCTATAAAGACCCACTTATTATGAATGGGTCCGAGTTCCCTCAATGTTACCACAGTACCACTTCAAAGCTGTTTAACATTCTGTTAAAATACAGAAACAATAAGCTGGATATTTCACAGGTTATCTTGATACAAAGACAGTAAATGTACAGTGGGAAAATAGTGCAATTCAAAAATACTACATAATATTGACAGATTATGTTTTGCTAGCATAACCAACTTAAATGACAGAAACATAAGTAACAATATCTTGGCAATATTTACAAATTCTGTACCTTATCTTGACTTAAAATGAAGTATATCATAACAGTAGCAGATGCTTCTCTAGTCTTGTAAAAAGTATATTGATTTACACAATTTACCCATCCAAGCTAAAACAAATTACTCCTGTTTTAACGTCTCATTAACATTGATCTTTCACATCAATGATGTTAAATCTGACACAATAATTATCTTAATTATTCTACATTATGTTTGAATAATCATTAATCAATCATACTTCTCCACAATATTACAAAAGTGTTCTTAAAATTAATCATAATGACAAACAAAATCCTGTCTGGTACAGTAATACAATACCATCCACTTTGGTCTCTGATCACAATGTAAATTATACATGACATTTCTCTTCCTTAAACATTAATTAGTCTTTGGGTAAAAATATACCATTTCCCAAGCTGCAAAGGCTGAATAATAATGTGTTTAATATTTAAGGGTGTGATCCCTGGCTACACATCAGTTAACAGTTGCATGGCTTCTGACTGGCACCCCCGAACATAGATATTGACAAAATAGGGAGACCGCCAACATAGGGTTAGATAGGTCAGTTGGTAGAGCGCCGGCACGTTAATCCAGAGGTCGTTGGTTCAAATCCCGCTCTAGTCAATTTTTCTTTGTTCAACCCACAAATTTTTCAAATCTACCCAGTCAATTTCCCTTGTGGTTTATTACTTGATATAAAATATAATCTAGAAGAGATGGTACACCATTAGGCTTCCATCCGCAAGTAATTATAGCAGTTTAAAAATACATATATGTTTATGCTAAGATGAAAATAATTTATTAAAAAGGCAATATTTTTACATCAAAGCATTTTTACCCATAGTACTTCGCAACCTCCCTGCCCACACACACCCATGAAAATCCCTTGTTATTTATATTCACAGATTGACTTTTAATTTTGGCAAAGGCCAGTAGGCCTACTACTACTAGAAGAAAAAATGCATAGATACAGAAAGTAAAGTTGTATCAACCCCAGAATGTACTCATTATCAGTGACATGTTGGTACTGGTCCAGTTATCAAGTGGAATGTGATCAATGTCTGCACCAATTTAAAAATAATTTTGTTTAGTCTAAATGGCAGCACTTGGTTGTCATTGCTACAGAGGCACATTATCATATTTTTGGCAACAAGGTTTGTTTTATGTATTTGAACTGTTACTAGAAAAGGAGTGGAGTGTCCCTGGAAATAGTGAGTTCCGCTCTATAGACAGACATTATTGACAGTTTGAATAGGTACAGACATACAGATGGGAACAACAGACAAGTGACAACCATGCACATTTTGTCACAATACATACAACGCTAGTGAACATAGCAGACAAGTAACTTTGTAAATAAGCATTTGGTCAAAAAAGCAGGTGGCCATAAAGATCTTGTGGCAACAATAGTCTGGTGGCCACTTGAGACAAGAAGTTACACTTTGTGGGAGGTTTACACAGAACAGGTGATCAAGTAAGGCAGGTGGCCACAATGGACAAGTGTTTTATAACAACAAGTGACATAGAAGGTTGATGAGAAAAAGGTAGTTGGCCACTATACACAAGTTATTACAACATGTAGTTGGACATGTGGAGACAAAAACCAACATGAATTTCATCATATGGTCCATCATGAAGTCTCACACAGAGTGTTTTCCTAACCTCACATGTGAAGTAACAAGACACTCTTTTTCTCCATAGTGCATGTTTGCAAATTCCCGCCGCTGCTGTTTGATCTTCACTCAATCTCTAACTTCACCTAACAGTCCTATGCACTAGGACATTAATCTTATCACTGCAAAGCAACATAGTCTTTGTCCTTTAGAAACAGACAGCTAGGAGACTTGATTCTTACAAATAACTGACTAAGCGTTGATTAATCTTTGTCTTGAGGTCTGCTCTACCCCTCTGAATTTGCCGACTGTCTCATCTGAGGAGAAACAATTTGTTATACTGTCTAGCGGACGGCAGGAAATTATATGGAAAGGTGTATTGTTCTGTAATGAATTTCTATGAAATTAGTTGATTTTATTGATGATATATCTTACCCAGGCTTTTTTTGGCAATGATAAACATGAACTTTGTTAGGAAAACATTTCTCTGTGTTTTGATTTAAAGCCCTTTTAATAATTTCATAAATATGAAATTAAAAAGAGGAATTTGTATTACTTACTAGGCTCTATAAGAATGAATAATGATATCAACATTGATGGTCATTTAGTTTAAACTATGTATTCATTAATGAGGATGCTTTGTGCTTTTGGGGTCTGCTAATCCACAGACCCATAGGAAACCGGTGTGCTTGCTAAAGGACAGTCATTTCTCTTACTGAATTCAAAACATTGATCAAAACTCATCTTTTACAGATACGTGTTTTCTTAAAGGCTGTTTTTGCAATTTTTCCTCTGTTCGGGTCCATTATCCCCAATGCAAAAATTATATCTTGTATAATATTGTTGTTAATGACTGGTATAAATCCATCTGGCCCAATTTAATAAGTAGTTGATACCGATCTCAAATAAATTAAAAAAAATTGCAGCACCTATAAATTCTATAAACAAAATACTGGTACCTTGCGAAGTAATTCTACCTGACATGTTTTTGCCAAACTGCAATGTCAAAATCTCACAGCATTTTTCTTTCTTGCATTATTTGAACCTTTGACATTTGTACTGCAACAGGTGTAAACTTTATACCATGAAAGCTTTCTTTCATATTAGAAACCAGCCACTTAAAAAAAAAAAAATTATATATATTATTTTTACTTATTGAGTACTGCCTTTAAAATATCATTGTGCTCTGTAGTACTGTATAATTTGAATGAAGCTGTGACAATTTTTCTCGAGACCTAAACCATAAAATAACATCATAAAGTCAGCTATGATTTGGCAATTAACAAAATTAGGTTTAAAAAAAATGAGTATTTTTGACTTGTGAGTAGTAAGTCTGCTCTACAAGTTATTTAGTAATGTGAAATGCAATATATATATTGGGGGGGGGGGATAAAATGTGAAAGACTAAGGCAATAACATTTTTATCCTTTGGTAATTTGTCTTATTCATTAATTGTTGAAATCAAACTTTTATCTATCAGTATAAACTCAACAACCAAATGTCGTTACGATTACTGGTGCTTATCAGTGATACAGTTGTGATAAAATTACAACTCCACATCACCAATAGAGGGCAGTATACAGCTTACAGTGACTCACACATTAAAGTTGTGGATGATTGAGATTAATAATTTTTTTGTTGTGAGGTCACTGCTTCTTTAAAATGCCGTCAGTTTGAAAACTTATAATTAATTTTCACTTTAAAATATTAACTTTGACGAATTACAAATGTTTTACATCATGATTTCTTGAAACTAATTATGAAAATTACTAAAATATATATATTTATCAATATAGTCATTCATTTCTGGAAATAAACTTTCACCTCTGATTGCTTGGTTAATATATTTCAATAAAGCACTTGTAATCATTGATTAATGAGTTTACTCTCGAGTGTCACAGTAAAACCATCCTTAAGTCCATCATTTACCTCCTTCTAGAAACATTTAAAGGAACATTACAGAATTGGTAAGAAAAAAACTGGTAAAATATACTTTTGATCACAGATTTACATAAAATTTACACGGTCTAATGATGATGATAGTAGAAAACATCCCTTGAAATATTTGTGTCTGAAATGCCCGATTGGAGTTTATCGCTCAGTGAGCGTTTTATTCATTGTTGAATCTATATGATTTCATGCAAATGTGTTATCAGTTTTTCACTATTTTCTCGTGACCCAGATGGCCGATCGATCTCAAACTTCTACAGTTGTGTCAGTTTATGTATATGGTGGATTACATAAGGTGCTTACACAGCCAGCAACTGTTTTGTTAACAAAAACCAATTCTGTAATGTTCCTTTAAAATGAAATCAATGTTTTCCAATCAAATGAAACTATAAACACAAGTTATCTATTGAATTAAGAAATGACCTTATACAATTGAAATCTTATTTCAAACAAAACTAACGAGCAAATTGTATACATTTTTGTCACAAATTCTCTGGTTTTCACATTAGAGAGAATTGGAAGAAAAATGTACCAATGTTGGGTAACACATTAACCATGTACAATTCCACATAGCCACCCTGTTACTACTCTTAATAAAGACAGTATTGATATTAGGAAACTAAAAATCAATCAAACTCCATTGTACATTGTTTTATCAACAACTTCAGCTTGTAGCACCCAATTCTACTTCTTTTTGTTTTTGTGGCGTGGGGGGGGGGACCTCTGCATAAGGCACTTTTTCTCGTTCGGAACCACAATCCTGGGTGTGCCACATGGCACCTCTGTAAAGATACAACCAACTTGTTTATGTTCCAAGCAGCTTAGATATTTTTAACTGTGTTTATAACCCTGCAAGTTGGATGTACTGGAGTTTGATGTAGGTTAGGTTTGTAGGAACCCAAGTATAGCTAAGTCTAGGATCAGGAGGAACATGTTTCATTATAAACCAATGTTGTATCTATCTTTCAATTTTTTAACATGAGGCATTTGTTTGGACATCATTATAGTTTTACAAGACCGTTATTGTAGTCTCTTTGGTGCGGTTGTCATCTTCAGTCTGATACACAAGTTTGTAGGTACCCAGACTCAGATTGTCCTCATCCATCACTTCATCGACTTCTCTGCTAAATGCAGGGTTGATTCTCCCTCGTCCATTAAACTCCTCTGGCTTGACGGCTTTTGGCTGCATAGGTTTGGTTGGCTGTAATGCAAAAGGAGAGGAATGACAAGATGAATACATGAATGAATCTGAAAGGCTTTTTGAAAACCAAAAGCTTCAGCATTGACTCACTGTCTAAAACTTGTGATAACTGAAAGTTCACCAGTTCAAAATGCCTGGCCCAGCTCATGCCAGGGCCAAGTTTCATGACCATCTAAACAGAACATATCACTTACCCACATTCTTAGATCCAGTCATGAAGAGGGGCTGCAAGGTCAACATGAGTTTTGTGATGCACTCATTTTCCAATAGATACAGTCCTCATAAAAGTGGGGGGGGGGGTAGATTACAAATCTCTTCCCTTACATTAAAATAGTGTATTATCTGATACTCCTTCAAAGCAAAATTTGAAACTTGATGTCATTGGACAGCAGAAACAAATTGGTCTGTACATTCCAAAGAGTAAATTCTACACCAGTCACAACCTTAAATTCAACGCCGTTTTGATTGCATATCATTAGAATTCAGGAATGAACTGAAAAAATGATCTGTACAAAAATGTACAGACCATATATTTGAAATGTGACGTCACCCAACTTTTTTGGATTTTGACCAAAAAAATGCACTTAAAAGGGTAACAAACACAGTGGCATTTTACACTATTTTTAACATGAGTTTAGAGACTTGTAACTTTTTCCCCATTTTCATAAGAACGTTATCTATCGGAAAATGAGTGGATCACAAAACTGAATTTGACCTTGGAGCCCCTTTTTAAACATGACATGGCAGTTCATTAGGCAAATGTGTGTGCTTTACAACCCTCAGAGAGTAGTTCATATAAATGGCAAATACAGTTAAGTATTGGAGAATGTAGTTATTTAGCTATTGGAAATATGACAACCAGCTCTATTATAAAAGTTGCCAAAAAATGAGAAGGGTTACATTTACGGGTGGATGGTAAACTGTAAACATATTAGTTGACTATGCATGGCATTCGTGTTAATAAGCATGGGATCTGTCAGCCATTTTGAAGCCCTGCTACAAATCTACTTAAAAATGGCATAATAAGGATGGCCCTGAGGAATACGTTAATTACAACATGAATCCTCAATAGAATGAGTATGTCTCTAATAGTGCTTTAATTGAATACATTAATGATGCTCCTCATTCAAAACATGTTAACTGAGCAGTTTGGACACTGATAAACACTAATAAACAATAGTTAGGACATAAATGCACCACTACAATACTTCAAGCATGACATCAACAGGTTAACATTAGGTTATTTCATCCTGCATTATTACCAACCATGGGTGCAATTTGATTGGCTATAGTGTGTTGGTCGGAGGATCAATGCTTTTTGTATAGGACCAACCAATCAAGAAGCCTCTAGTTGCAGTGACATTATCATTTGATAAAATTTAAATGCTTTAAAAATACTTTAGTTTAACGTAGTTTATGGCTATAAAAATTATATCATATTGTTGGGAAAGTAAAATTTTGCAATGAAGTATATGAAAGTAAAATAGATTTAACAAATCAACAAAGAAAACCTGAGAATAGGACTTGACTTCAGTTTCCGGTTACTTGTAACCAATTAGGAATTTTGCCCAACTGACGTTCATGTTATCATTAAACCTACATAATGGTCACACAAATTGGGGCGTGGATGGCAAATGGGTTTCTAAAAAATATGCATCCTCTCCTCCCAAGTTTTAATTTTGTTTCAATGCTAATTTTAACAAATTATTTGTGTTATATAAAATTGAAATTGTGTTTGCACAATTTGCTTATGGGTATATTTATTTTCAAGAATTTTGTATGAATATAATTTTAAAAGAAGGTTTTATTTCATAGAAAAATTTAGTCTTTGCTGAGTTGTTTTCTCATTTTCAATACATGCGAAACTTTCACAGTCAGCAACCATAGCAACGTAAGCAACCATAGCAACATAAGCAACCATAGGCAAAGTATTTCTGAGGTGTTGGTGGGTGGTTTTAAAATGGCAGACAACAACACTTAAACGAAAGGTAAGCAGACGATATTATTTTCTGGTCATGAAAATAATCATAATGTGTTTTCAGTCGTTGATAACGTAGTCAGGTGAAGTTGAAATAACAACTTAATTAGTTGATGTCGTGATGTATAAAATGTACCTACAATACAGCAAAAACCAAGTTACAACAAATAAAATACAAATGGTGTCGCCATCTTCATTACAGATCGCCGCCATATTGACATCACGAAGTGTGCAAACAATCACAAATGTTTGCGCGAATGGTTGCGATCTGTCTGCACAAGTGGAACGCAGCCCAGCTGCTCTGCCTTGCTGTCTTCATGTCATAATACACATTGTATCCCTCTAGTGGGTAAAATACACCAGTCTCAAAATGCAATTAAAGCTCTTTTTAAATAGGTTTCGTTGATTAACTTGGCAAATCTGTATGCCACAAGCATCACTTTTGTAGCTCATAACATACAATTGGGAGAATTGGCAGACTATGCTTAAAATAACATGAGTTAGTGCAATAATGAGGAACAGTTAATACATGCAGCTATTCCTTCATGCACACTTACACCTGGTTCATAGAAAATGCAAAGTATCACTCACCACTTTCAGACAAAACATTTGTCTACAGATTTCTGAATAAATCAAAATATTTTGCCTTGAAATTACTTGTTTTTAACTTGTCTAGTGAGAATACTTTTTAATTACTTTATTTGAAAGAACAGGTAGGTTTCACAAAAATAAAGTTTCTTACATTATTTACATATTTCTTTTTTGTTTTTTGTTTTTTAACTTGGTGAGGTAAATTTTTAGATGGAATATATTCATACAGCATCAACAGAAATTGCTCATGCATTAATAGACTCATATCACACTGTTGCCATCTTTGTCTGGTGTCATGCACAACCATGCTAAAACTCTGATTATTTGTAAGAGGGCCAGACTATCTTCACTTCTGGCCTCATTTTGGTTACGTGGTTTAATTGTATCATATACAAACAAGATGGAGACAAAATGATAGCTGTCTATAGATTAATCCACAGACTTGAATTGATTGCCATTACTAGGTAGTACCACAACACACTCAATCCATTTGCACATTACTCCAACAGGAGTATAACAAATCAGAGAAGAGCTACTCTTAAAAAACCAAAATTAAAAACATCTGAAATCCTTCCCCTGATTTTACCATAGTTTGACAGAACAAAGTGTTATACAAGACATTGCAGACCAATCTTAGCTCTAGAAAGTGGGGGTCTTGGATTTTTTGTTTTGGCTAGACTAGGAAAGTCACTGAGTATCTATCACTTATCGATGCATCCAGAAAAAAAAATAACAATCTTAGTACAGACCAAAAGCTTGATACTTTTCTCCTGCCAATTCCTCCAAGTACTACAAACTCAGAGGCATATTGTACCAATTTTCTTTGATAACAAAGATTAAGGCATTGAATTACCACAAGGTGTGGGATTTGGGTGGATATGGGATGGTTCTTACTAAATACATGGATGTCAGAAGAAATTCTCAATAAACACCGAGGTTAGAGTTAATTTGTAAAATGTAAGCAAAGGTATGGTACAACCTTGGTATATGTCAACAACAATCAGTCTTCAGATTAGAATGTTACCATTAACAAATCCAGCAATTCAAATCAACAAGCAAACAACTCAGCCAGCACAAAACTAAAAACAACTCTGAGTCAACCTTGTTCTTACATACCTCCTCTACCCCAGGGCTTATACTCCGATCCTGTTCAAGTATAGTATGCACTGTTGCCTCTCTTGATGTTGTTTCTAGGTGTTATACGGAATATTTACAATCAAATTCTTCCCAAAACACACTTTTACACCAACACAGGTGGCTTAAAACTATGCTATTACACTTACTCTAAATATTGAGGACTATTAAACACTTAGGACTATTGAAGCCATTTGTGTCCACAAAACAGAACAGCAAACAATACGTATACACAATAGAAGTGAATTTGTTATACGAAACTGCAAGGTCTATAAAAGACAATATAGACACTTGGTGAGAAGTTTAGTGCAAGATTAAAAACACTGAAATTTCAAGCAGACAACCATAGATACTTCATATTTCATTCTTTTTTAAAAAGCTGAATCACAATTTTCCTCAAATCATATATACTGTTTTTAATAAACAAAAAAACTTTGGTGTTTTTAAGAACATCTGAAACTTAACATTTTATTAAGTTTTTAAATAAAGATCATTAAATAAAAAAACAATATCCCCACTTCCTTTTGTTTGCAAAAAAAACCACTTTTACTTTGATTGTCATCCATGTTAACCACTTCACGATGACGTAAATACAATTGGCTAACACCAGATGTTTTATGACATCCAGAACAACTTCCAATCGCCCGCTTTTTTAGGTCAGCTGACCGGCTGACATGTATATTTACCCGGATATTCCATTGTGTAGCGTACACAGGCATGCACCTCCCTTGTATGCTTTTTTCCCCCTGTACCCCTACAGAAAGAGGGATGGGGGGTACTGGAATTCATGCTCGAAATCTTCTCTTTTCAAGGAGATTATTGTGAAATCCCTGATTCCATACCTTTTGACTTGTTGTTTAAAAAATGTGGCTTAAACAAATGGACAGGCTGCCACCATTGTTGGTCATTGTATTTTGGTCAATGGGTGGTAAGTTTGAGTACTCCAAGATTCCAGCATACCATGGTAGATTATCAGCAGTGGCTTACAGCTGAGATTTTGCGATTCATGGTGAACGCACACTAATATTTTCTCAAAAGAGTATGACAAATCCTGGTGCTTATTATTAGAACCTTTGTTGTCTTTCCTTTGTCAAGTCAGGGTTTCACTGTGACAACAATACTTTCAATACCATGCGGCAAGGAATTTGTTGTTTTTTAATACCGACCCAAAGCGGTTAAATAAGTAGATCCTATTTTTCTTTCCTGGAACTTACAAACTAAATGAGAATCAAACTAGGTCCCCCTTGTCATAAGAAAAACAAGAAAACCACTGTAATGCAACAAAGGTTTATTTTGTTTTAAACACTGGAATATATAGCATGGTTTGCTATTTACTATTATAATTTCAAAAGTATTTTAAAAGTACCAGTTTTAAACGCATATACAACATTAATGACATCTAATAGTGACATCTATAGAGGAAACTATGCTTTTACTATTCAAATACTACATTTAACATGCAATACAAAATATACAAAGCAAACTGTGTTCTTTAAACGACAGTTCTATTACACAACTCTATTCATGGCTCAGAAAAAGTACACAGTGAGCACAATGAAAACAACATTGGAAATACAAAAGTGAGTAACAATAGTCAGCACTGTGTCTGCTTTCACTGTTACAAAAAGCAAAAAAAACTACCTGCACTACCTGTTACAAAAGCTGAAACAGATATCACCAGATGTTATGAGAGCTGTTAATTATTTGCTTCACTAAGTGGTTAAATGGACAGACAGATACTTGGATATTGATCTTATAACTGACAAAATCAAATGTACAGTGTGTCATCACAACACACTTCAAGCAGTGTGTGTGTGTGGTAGAACCATTATGAGTAGCTGAGTATTGAGTCAGCAGACAAATTGTCACCTTCAACAAAAAACGCTTTTGCTTTTTTACTTAAATTTCAATCAGTTCACACTTGTTTGAATGTAGTAATGCTCATTTTGGCTAGCTTTCATTAAAAAATAAATGTATACATTAGATGTACCATGATGCTGAATAACTTCGGTTTGAACCCAAGACAACAAAAGTGTTGGCAATATAAACTTTTCTTCAAGTGGTCAATATTTTATAGCCTCAAAACTGAAACACTACGTTGCAGGAAAGGTTATCAAGTTTTATCAATGGGACAGAAGTTGGCAATCATTCATGGACAACACTAGTCTTGGTTCCAAGACGCTCCAGTTGTGTAGTCACCAACGAACCACTCGCCACTAGAGGGCACTATCATTCCAGTAACCGCTATCACACCACAAACCGCTGTTGAGCGGTTCGTGCTGTGATAGCGGTTACATGAATTATAGCGCCCTCTAGTGGCGAGTGGTTCGTGGGTGATCGCGGTTCAGATAGGGATTAGGTTTTCGTGACTACACAACTGGATCGTCTTGGAACCAAGACTAAGACAACACAAATGTATTGTTTGTTTGCTTTACAATGAACACGCCCATTTCAATTAATGAAAAGTTGTGTAAAAGCTGTGTTTTTTTACCGCATAGGTATGGTTACAGTCATTTTTCTTGAGCCAGTTTTTCAGTTTACAAATTTGCTCCTTTCTAACCACATGCATGTCTGGATCAATAACTTTAGCTGTGACTAAGACCACTAAAAGGGCATCTTGAACACTGTTACTGCAATCGTTGTTCACAGCAATAGCTACATTCACTTCATTCTAACATAGCCTGAGAGGATGTATAAAGGTAATAATTGTAGGAGTGATTTGTCATCAGCCAACATACCAGGACTGAAAAGTTAGGCCCATGGATCAAATTCTTAAAACTGCTGAGTACATAAAAGGTTTGCTTAATAGCAAAGACAGGGTCTTGCCATGTTGATATACTCTGGCCTGGTTACCCATTAAGTAATCAACAAGTTAATCTCTAAATGTACTTTCCTTCTGAACAGCCTTTTGGTCTCCACGTTTAGTACCTACTACAAATGATCCAACAAACACAAATGACATTCTAATCTTATATTATATTCATTTAGACATTCTGATAAAGATGTAGGATGATAGGATGTGTGTTCTTGCCAGTGCAACATTATCACACCATTGGTTTTGTGCATACATTTCAGAACATTTGAGATAGATGTTGATCTGGCTGCTGTGATTGCATTGAAGTCTTTTCTCATCGCCATCTTGTTGCACTCATGCAGTCAAATATTCAAACAACTTCACAGCACAACAATAACTAACAATGATCACAGGGTATGTGGAATCAACTCAAAAACAAAGAATTTACAAACAAATATCGAGCAGATAAAAACAATACAAAGCTTACTTAGTAAGCAAGCATGATGATAACAAGCAGCAAACACCAGCTACAATGACATCAGCCAACAGATATTCAAGTCCAATACATCCAAAAAGGTCTTGACAATATCTTTACAAAGATTTCATTTCAATGAAAAAGTCACTTCATAAACAATTCAACAACTTCCTAGTTAAATGTTATTTACCAAATTTTTGTCAGAGCCGCAAAATCATCACTTTGGAAAAACAGGGTCGTAAAAATTTGTATACTTTATGAAATTACCCCCCAAAAATTTAATTGGTCAGTTTGATGACACCAAAGCTTCTTCACAATGAGATAAATTAGCTGACCACTAATAAAGAGAGCAAGACTGCAACTTGCTCTTGGTTAATTTCAAAACTCTTTTAGTGCTGCCTTGATTCTAACAATCCAATTGTAGGGGGAACCAGTCAAAACAACTCTACATTACTAAGCATTTTGGCTGCTTAAATATTTCTGCTTAGTACCTTTGTGTGTGATAAGCAGATATGTGTGCTTTTGAGATTTACGAAACGTGTTGAATGACATTTCATGCAATATTGTCAAGACCTTTACTGTAGTTCACAAAACCTTGTGAATTACAGCTAGCATACCTAGTCCCTGGTTGCATATACCAGTTTCTTCAGACTGTGATTGGGCCGTCACTAGGACCCTCTGAGGGTAGATAATACAGGCATGCCAGTGCCGGACAGGAGTGACAACCTGTCCAGCTCTTCTGAGATTCATGGCGGTGGTAGATGAAAGAGAAAGAAAATTCAAACAGATGGAGAATTATAGATGTGTCTTTATTCCCAAAAAGGACGTAAGATGGAGGCATAACTGAACCTATGGAGTGAACCAAATTTCTCAATATTTTCAAGGTTGCACAGAGAGTCAATACTTTTTAGGACTCCTCTCTTCTCACTTAAAGATTAATTAGTAACAATTACCTCCAACTTTCTTTCAGCATTTCCCATTGCATGTGTAGGATGTAAACATTCTGTGTAAATACACAACTTACGGTCTTTGGTAACACTCTGTTTATGGAGGCATTCCATTTTTTCTTCTTCACTATAATACATAGAGTAATTACATGGAAAAGGTAAAAACATGTGTGGGTCTTAGTCTTGCAGGGAGACAGAAGGAAAATCTACCAAAAAAGCTCAAACTATAACAGTTTGTTCCAATAGTTGAAAGAATGAGGATTTTTTTTCAGCATATATACTGCATGACGTTAATCAAACTTTGACAAATCTTAAGCCTTGCAATTGTGCATCATCACTTTGACTAGCCTGTTAGTTTGCTTAAAATATGAACAGAGTGTGGGATTGATAAATGTCAGAAATGCTGTGGTAATTAATTTTTACTCCTAATTTTAAATTCTATTATAAAGCTTATCTGTTAAATGCTACATCTACACAGTAAACCGAATCCAATGGTTAATTATTAATGACGAGTTTGATTTCATCCTAGCAACAAGTTTCATCAATAAAGCATTCAGCAATACCAGCTGTTACACCATGACAGTGATTAGTCAGGTACCCACTATTAGTTGCAATGGTTTAAGATAGAACAGAGACTAGGAAGAGGTCAACCATGCCAAAAGAATTGGGTAAATAGTCAACTTTACAGTACAAACCACCACCAAATGATGTAGGTAGGCCAACTGTAGTTTACTTTTGTGAGTTTTGCTTGCTTGGATCAAAATTAAGTTTCCTCTAATGGGAATTCTACATTATTTTCATGTTAGTGCCAGAGTAAAGCCCTGGATGTTTGTAACCAAATTATGATTATGTCACTTCACACTATTTGGGATGAGGGAGATTGGAGTAGTGTGCTCAAATGTGAAATAGACAACAAGAAATGGTTAGAAACATCTTCAATACAAATTGTTATTGTTATTGTTTTGTGCAATAAAAAGGACATGGGAGGGGAGAGTCTTAAGGGAAGGGTGGTTGGCTAATAAGCATGGTTAAATCAGTTGCCATAGAAACTTCAGGCATCATTGGTTAATTAATAACTTAGAATTGGTGTATATAAAGCTATGGGTATGTACAGAAGAAGCCCTCATGTAAACACCCACTGCTGCCTCATGTGAATCCAAGAAATCACTGTAGTCTCCAAACAGGCTGATAACATAACATTTCCTGACTACGAAATGCTAAACACAAGTTGGTAAAGTACCAAAAATAATTTGTGATAAATGCCTGTCTCTTTCGAATTATCATAAATTGGCATTATTTAATAATTTTGTTTTAGTATAACTGGGTTGTTATTGTACTAACAATATAAACGATATTATAAACATTTTTTAGATTGCATGCTTTCTTTTCAAACAAATTATGTGAAAGGTTTTAATCACTTCCAAAAATCAATCATTGAACAACTCATCTCTACTTTAGTCCCCAAATGGCTTGCAGTATATTTGCAAGGATTCTTCAAGGACTGAATGTTACAAAATGATTAAAGATCAAACATGTTTTGAGTCTTTCTTAAGAGCAATATGATGAATGTTCTGGAAGATCACCAGTGTTTTTAATGATGTTCATGTTTGTGTGAGAATGAATGAGTTAGGAGCAAATTTGGGCAAATGCTGAGCGGGACATACATGTATAGACTGAAACCAAACAATGAAAACTCCTTCATTATTTCATTTTTGTCCACGCAAGAAAATATGGGAATTCAACTAAATTTTGTTGTGTCTTCATTCTACTGCAAATTAGGCCTGGGCAAGTAGTGCGCCTAGTCAAGCAGTCAAGAATGTTGATTGCAACAACTAGTCATGACTGCACGTTGTCACTACTCGACTTGTCATGCCACTGCGGCTACCTGCAAAGTACTCGCAAATAGTTGACTTTAAGACTACTATACTGTAGTGATCCATCAGTGTGTGAACAACATAGGCCCTTTTTGAAACCAAGGCTTGGGCTTAGGCTTGGGCTTAGGATCCATCACATAAATGGGAAAAATGTGCTTTCATTATGAGGCTTCAAACCCACCACGCGTTCACGGCAAGTTGTACAAGTAAATGTGTACTACATGCTGCAAACACCAAAATTGCCCCACAATTATTCTTGACTGTCAGGAAAAGCACGTGGAATCACTGCTGAATAAGTGGTTTTAGTACACTCAGTTGTACTAGTGGGGGAATAATCTCATTGCTGGTAGATGAGGAACAGCCTAAAACCCTCTAACGGTGACAACTGAAGCATCTTGGAACAAAGACTACTGCTGAGCCGAGTGTGCACGCTTGTTCAGCAACCTTTGCACATGATCATCCACATGCAGTAGTAACCTTATCTGTGATTGGTCCAGAATGGTTGTTGTAAAGCTTATGAGGGTGGGACATAGTTGTATAATGATGAATGGAATCACACGACTGCCTGTGTAGTACTCAGTGGGTCTAGATATGATTGACAAATAATAAGGTTTGGTGTTGTATAGCATTGCTGCATGATGCATGGTGAATCACGCAACGATTCCAAAAATCCATTGTTGTATTGTGTGTGTGATAAAATATATATCCCTACCCATTCACATGTGTACTGGTGTTGTAAGGTAAATAGTGTAGCCGAAAAAGTTGCGCCTAGACGACTAGTCGCACTAGTCACAACTTTTTGCATTGCGACTATTTGAGTAGTAAATTTCACTAGTAGCCAAGGCTTATGATCAAATAAGGTTTCTTAAAGCATACTCGGATGAAGATATAATGGAATGATGCTAAAGTTTTCTTGGTAAAAATCACTAATTTGCATCTGCATCTAAAAAATGTTGAAGGAATTGAACTAGTAATGAATTTACCAAGTATGTAAAGTTTCCTTGGTTTAGGAAGATGTGTGTTTATTTTTACCACACTGTTTGGCATTTATTGCCATGCAGAATGACAAAAAAGACCTGGGCCCAATTTCACAGAGCTGCTTAAGCACAAAAACTAGCTAAGCAAAACAAAATTATGCTTACCAGAATAAGGTTACCAGCCAAACTACCATGTCACATGTACAAATTGTGACTGGTATCCTGCTGATTTCTGCTGAGCAGAAACTTGTTCAGCAATATTTGCTGCTTTGGCAGCTCTATGAAATTGGGCCCTGATGAACCTTGGCAGAGAGTAAACATGTAATAACAGCCTACCAAGTTTGCGCCTTTTCAAAGGTCTATTCAAACACTGTTCTTGCGTCTCAACAATTTTGTGTACAACTGCATAGGTCTATTTAGGGATTTCAACATGCACTTCAAGAAAGCCCTAAGCAGAGCGTGTAAGCAAATAATATTTGTGTATTTTTATTCAATACTTCTGAGATGCAGATATGAATTGAGTGATCTGACATGGGTTTGACACTATAATCACAATGCATATGAGCAATGTAGAGAGTGTATATCAGCCAGATCAGAGCGTACTATGCATGGTCTACACTTGACATGACCTTGACAGTGAAAGGAGGAGAGGGAATGAGTCAGAAGTGTTAAAGATGCCTGACCTGGTGTCTCACACAGTGCCATACACTGTATGAGAAATCAAAGACTGCTGGCTGTCTGCAGAGAGTTGTTTCCTAACTAAACTCTTCTGCTCTGGGGTCTTAATAGAAGCGTGGTCTAGTAACTGGGGAGAAACCAAGCATGGAATCACATGTGGCTATGTGGTTTGATAAAGGCATGTGGGAGTGGAATGCTCTCTTGTAAAGATAAAGAAAATTACAAATAAAAAATAGTTCAAAATTGTCAAATCATTCTGAGAACCATTTTTTGTTATAATGACTTCACAAAATGCGATTAAAACCTATGTGGGTATAATTGGGACTTTGGTGAAGAGAAACATTGTTTAGTTTTGTATTCAAGATGACTTTCCGGTTGTGACTGAAATCTCTGCTTAATCAGCTAAAATCAGAGTACTACTGCTCCAGGGGAATGCAAAGTGTGTTCACACACAAGTACTTGCATAAACTGACAAATGAGTTACATACAAACTGATGCAGAAGCTTCCTTATTCTGCTCCATGTGTGATGGTTTCCATGCTCAATAATATTTTTTAAATTGAGAAATTGGTGGACAACAAAAATGGTCCACATTATAAGAGATTTACTCCCACAATGTGTAAACAAATTACAATGCGCCATATTTTTGACCGTGTGAGGGCGCTCTCAAAAACATTTTTATCACTTCCGGGGGTATAACTCATCGTCTGATCAGCTACCTGTGTACAGTTTAGCATCGGCGTTCTGTCACTTCTGTGCGCAAGAGAGTTTAGTCAGTGCTCCTAGAATCTAAGGTGGATTATTAATAACGGCTCCTAGGTCTTATTGTCCGTGATGGATATGACGTCTGGTAGTAATGTGTTTCAGTCTTTAACTGTCTGGAGGAAGTATTTGATGCAGTTTTTGTTTGCGGAGAACAGTTGTTTCTATAAGTTTAAAGAGGAAAGGATGAGCCACGCTTAACTGCCAGTTCTGATATTGTAAGATTAGATGCAGGGCTCTTTATTTCTTTAAAGGAGCCGTTATTAATCCACCTTAGATTCTAAAAGCACTGACTAAACTCTCTCACGCACAGAAGTGACAGAACGCCGATGTTAAAACTGTACACAGCTACCTGAGCAGACGATAATCGCTTAAGTTATACCCCCGGAAGTGATACAAATATTTTTGAGAGCGCCCTCACGCGGTCAAAAATATGGCGCATTGGACTTGACCCAAACACCTTTTGACTGGCATACATTCACAATTGTGCTGAATTGAATGATATTTTAAATAATTTGGATTTAGCAGCCAGCACAGCTTTTACTTTAAGAAGAATAACCCAGTAAACACAATTCCCTAAATGACTTAAAAATTTAAGATTTTAAGGGTTTATAAATCTATTTTGAAAGCAGGACTGTAGATCTTACTCAACCTCAGTCAGAGTAAACAATCCTTCCTCTATTAATCTTCATTTCAGTCTGTCCCAAAACTGGTTGTGTGAGCACTAATGGGCATACATGTGTGTATGTATAGGTCATAATTCAAGGGTACTTTTTAAGGGGCAGTAGGGGGTGACCTTTAAAGTAAAACTCTCTGTGCCGTCCTTGGAAACTTCCAAAAACCTCTATAATTAGATATATTCCTAATGACCATTTTAACTTTAAATAGATCAGACACAAGCTAACAAGTCTGTTAATGCATCCATGTTGTAGAAAAGGAATAGAAAATAAACAAAAAACTGTGAAACTTTCATCTCATTTCAGTGACCCAGTATTGCTAAAAGTTAAAAACATTTCCTAGTTGATTTTAAGTACAGCAATAGGGGATCTATTTTAGCAATTTACAATTTCTCTGCAATGAAGCAATGTCTGAGAGATCTATTTCTCAGGGTTGCTTATTGCGCAGTTATTTCTTATTCAAACAATTTTTCACAAATTTTGTTGTGTCAATGAAGATCCTTCCAGAAACACTGTTTAAGTTTAAAGGGATAATGTTCATTAAAGGAATATCGTCCGTTAAAAGTCAATAAACCTCTATCATGCTAAAAGCATTTTTGTCATACTGCCTGCATGCAATCCTGTTGGTAAGCCATTACGTCACATGTGCACTAACATGCTGCACGTGTAAAGTTTTCACTATTTGTGGCTCCAAAGTATATTGTACGTGTATACAATGTTTGTGTAAAATTTTACAAAAACATCACTCCTTCCATCGATTAAAGACATTTCTTATGACAAAAACTGAAAATTCTTGAAAGACCTCAAGTTTTTGAAAAACATTTGAGAAAGAAAAATTTCAGTGATTAATTTTGTTTATACATAAATTCACAGATTAACTAACTAGCTCAGTTTATTCCCCACATACTTCTTGTAATCATTGGAGTATGTTTGTGACAGAAAACAAGATGGTTGCACCATGATAAAGAAACAAAAAGTACTGGTCTAGAAGTGGCTTCCTCAGACCAGCCAATTCTGGTCTAGAAGTGGCTTCCTCTGACCACCCAATTCTGGTCTAGAAGTGGCTTCCTCAGACCAGCCAATTCTGGTCTAGAAGTGGCTTCCTCTGACCAGCCAATTCTGGTCTAGAAGTGGCTTCCTCTGACCAGCCAATTCTGGTCTAGATGTTGTTTCCTCTGACCAGGCAATTCTGGTCTAGAAGTGGCTTCCTCTGACCAGCCAATTCTGGTCTAGAAAAGGCTTCCTCCGAACAGCCAATTCTGGTCTAGAAGTGGCTTCCTCTGACCAGCCAATTCTGGTCTAGAAGGGGCTTCCTCTGACCAGCCAATTCTGGTCTAGATGTTGTTTCCTCTGACCAGCCAATACTGGTCTAGAAGTGGATTCCTCTGACCAGCCAATTCCGGTCTAGAAGTTGTTTCCTCTGAACAGCCAATTCTGGTCTAGAAGTGGTTTCCTCTGACCGGCCAATTCTGGTCTAGATGTTGCTTCCTCTGACCAGCCAATTCTTGTCTAGAGGTGGCTTCCTCTGACCAGGCTATTCTGGTCTAGAAGTGGCTTCCTCTGACCAGCTAATTCTGGTCTAGAAGTGGCTTCCTCAGACCAGCCAATTCTGGTCTAGAAGTGGCTTCCTCTGACCAGCTAATTCTGGTCTAGAAGTGGCTTCCTCAGACCAGCCAATTCTGGTCTAGAAGTGGCTTCTTTTGACCAGCCAATTCTGGTCTAGAAGTGGCTTCCTCAGACCACCCAATTCTGGTCTTGAAGTGGCTTCGTCAGACCAGCCAATTCTGGTCTAGAAGTGGCTTCCTCTGACCAGCCAATTCCGGTCTAGATGTTGCTTCCTCTGACCAGCCAATTCTTGTCTAGAGGTGGCTTCCTCTGACCAGGCTATTCTGGTCTAGAAGTGGCTTCCTCAGACCAGCCAATTCTGGTATAGCAGTGGCTTCCTCTGACCAGCCAATTCTAGTCTAGAAGTGGCTTCCTCTTTTGAAAGCACAACATTAAAAACAAACTAGCTTATCAAGATTATACCTCCATACTTCATCATGTCATCTGCACTTTCAACTGTAATAATTAGTTGAAATCAAAATGGACTTATCATACAAGTAAATGAACAAAATACCACCAGAAATGCATACATCTGGCTTCTTTGAACAAAATACAAAAATAACACAAACTCATCAGAGAACATTTTGCATTTCTTCAGGTGTATTTTTTTCCATACCTGCTTGACTTGACTCTCTGATGGAAAGAAGTACAGCTGGCATGTCTTGTAGATATAGTCTGGTAATAGACTGGCACAAATGATGATGAGAATGCAAAGCCACACAGCTAAACTCTTATGGGTCACAAAGAACACAAAGTACACTGTGGTAGTGTCAAAGAAATCCCTGTAGTTAGATGAAAAAAAAGTAATTTTTATCAACACAAACCTTTGTTTAACTTCAGTTCAGCATAAGTTACATGAAGCTTTATGTTTTAAGCTTTGCACTTCTCCCATCACTCTCTTACTTCGTGCTGAAATAGCTTATAACAGCTGCTGGGGCCAATTTCACAAAAAGGTAAGATTCATCTTAAGATGAGTTGTCAGTATTGCCATAGTGATTTGTATTGTGACATCACAGTTTGCTTAATAATTAAGAGCGATTTGCAGTTAAGATCAGTCTTAGCTCTTTGTGAAATCCAGCCCAGGTTACTTTACTCATTATAAAGCACCTTCAAATATGTTTAAGATGAAAGCTGAATCAGAGCATTCACTAACTCAGCTACAAATATTAATCTGATCTTTTGAAATCTGCTCAGTCCCAAGGCCATGTCCATTCCAGCCTTTGTTTTGCAGCATGAAAAACGCATGTGAAACTATTAAAAAAATAATTGTGTATTTGTCATTACTGCTGTGCAGAGTGTTATAACATTATTGTCCTACTGGTGTCCCACTGGTGTCACACTGGTGTCCCACTGGTGTCACACTGGTGTCACACTGGTGTCACACTGGTGTCACACTGGTGTCCCACTGGTGTCCCACTGGTGTCCCACTGGTGTCCACTGTGTCCCACTGGTGTCCCACTGGTGTCACACTGGTGTCACACTGGTGTCACACTGGTGTCACACTGGTGTCACACTGGTGTCACACTGGTGTCACACTGATGTCACACTGGTGTCACATCAGTGCTTTTTAGTTTATAAAAAGTATCATTAGTAAAAGGAGATTTGTGTATAGAATGTAATATTTGACATTATTTGTGGAAGGGGATACCACCAAAGTAATGACACAACTAAAGTTGTTGTTGGGCAAGTCCATATTATCACAATTTAACACAGGAATAAATGACCAATACTCACCACTGAAGTACATCATACCTGAAAATGGAAAACACAAAGAACAAGATAGAGTCAATACCTTGTATTTACAACAAAGGGATGCATTAGATAGGAACGATAATTATTAAACATACAAGCTGACATACATTAAACTCACAATAAGTGATGGACACTATTTTTCCTTCTGATTTCAAGACGATAACAACCTCATTTTCATAGATTATGTTATGAACAATTCACTCACAATAAGTGATGGACACTATTTTTCCTTCTGATTTAAGACGATAACAACCTCATTTTCATAGATTATGTTATGAACAATTCACTCACATAATGATGGCACTATTTTCTTCTGATTTCAGACGTAACAGCCCCATTTTCATGATAGTTATGAATAATCTATGATGACATTATGATAGTGCCTCCCTCTACCCAGACCAACTCCATGAATAGATACTATTGAACAATTGTTTTTCTATGTAACAATAATAAAATTGATTTACTGAGATGATGATTTTAAACACATTTTGTAGTACAGTCATATATAAAGGGGAGCAAGATTCTTATACTTTGTTATTATACTTACCATATAAACCCAGTGTAGACGGATGTAAGGATAGGGTAACCAAGGATGGATAAAGCCATGGATGCAAAAACCATCCAATTCCAGTACCTTGTCTCAATACAGAGCTGTTCAAAGAAATAAATTCTTGATTTAGGTGGATTTACAATCTCAAAATAAGAGGCTGAATCTGAAACCATTTGAATACCAGGCCAAGAACTCACAAGAAAAACAAGAATTACAATTGGTATTTTAGTTGAAACCATTTGAATACTCCAATAATGGGAGGTGTAACTTACCTTAATGTTTACCAGTAAGACACAACATGTATACATGATCGTCCCCAATGCACTATTACCCAAAGCCTGCAAACAAAAGGAAAAACTTATTTTAACTTCAAAATAATTTCAAACCCTTACCCTATGTCTTGGTAAGTCTATAATGTCATACACATACACTCTTGGCACACTACTATATAATTACTACTCCCGGCTTCAAAGTTTCAACCCATTCAAGGGCAATTCTTAAATTATTACCAAGACCCTGAGGCTTTGCAAGATGTATGTGAGAAGCAAGTCCAAAACTGTCATGGTTTCTTGAATAAATAATGGAAAGAAAAATAGTAAAATAATAATACACAGTTCTTATACATCGCTTTATCACATTAAAGGATGTCTCAAAGCGCTCAGTAGTTTTCCTACAAGGCATGAAGAGCCAAGTTAGGAAAATAAGAAATGCATTTTCTATAGGCTTGATATTATCTTCTAGAGCCGGTCTTTATGAAAAGAGTGTGGTTTATGGAGGAATTACATCACACTTACCAACAGCATAGCAATATTGACTAATGTCAACATCAATATGTTTCTTTGTCCTCTCAAAGCATTTTTGTCTTGCCTGGTCCAGTCTCCATCAAGACAGTAAAATGAAGACTATTGCATGCAAGTCAGATATAACCCATACAGTAAAACCAATACAATGCTTAAAGACACCTGCAACATGGTGTATATGCAAGCTCAATCTGATGTCTCAACTCTTTGACATTTGATGTGTTATTTATCTGTTTTTTTTATTATTTTGTCTTCTTCTTTTCTCTATTCTATAGAAAATGAGAAGTCATTACATATTCATGGAAACTGTGTACAAGCATGCCTTCCAGTAAATGCCTTGTTACTGCACAAGAGCACCCTTTTATAGACAATACCAGGAAGATGAAATTTGTTTTATTTTGGAAGCCATGTTACCTTCTGATCAGGGAATACAGATGCATCATTCTTAAACAGCAGCAACGTAAAGTAGAAAATCGCCGCAGCATGAATCACCCCTATACATTGTGTAAGACACAAACAATATTTTAAAAATGAAATTGGGAACTTGTAAGACAAGAATTCCTTGGAGGAGACCAGTTTGAGGAGAAGCTTTTAGAAAAAGGAAAGGTACAAAAGCAATGACCAGCTAATGAGTGTCTATTCAATAGGAGCTTTGTAACTATCCTACATGTACAGTTTGTGGTGACTTCATGTGATAATCATTTTTGAGTAGTGTTGAGCCAGTTTGTTATTCAATGTTTCCTGTGGTCTGTTCTACACTCTTCCAATAGACCCTTCTCAGATGATGCCACTATTCTATCGCTCCCCATGCTGGAGAACTTACACACACATACGGTACTAGAACTGTCCAACATGTGCTGAGACAACGCAACATTTGATGGACTTACAAGTGTGTATCATACAGGCATGCAACTGTAACTTCACCAAAAAAGAGGAAATTACAAAATTTCAATGATTTTGTACAGTATTTTTCAATTTTGAATGGTAAAACTGAGAATAAAAAAAAAGGAAATCAGCTGATCCGAGGAAAAGTTGCATGCCTGGTCATACATGTACATGTACATACATGTAGTGCTCCAGCATGGCAGACCTTCCAATTTGCTATAAATGTGACATCAGTGACAAGATCTATAATCCCTTACCATGGTACACTCATCCTTCTCACGTTTCCTTAGTAATAATAAATGATAATAACTAGTTCTTATATAGTGCATTTTATAATAACGTACCAATGCGTTTTACATTAGTGCCTAGGTCATTTGGCCAATAATCATTCCTGTAATCTTTCTCGGCTCCCGGGAAGTTACTCAATACTGATTTTCGTTATATCAAAAATCGGTCAGACTAATTGCTATTCTAGCCTTGGTTTACCTGCAATAGCTTGAATGAGAGAAAAATTAATATGGTTGCCTTATAATAAATATATATCACCAAATACAGAACTCACCGAGTAAGAGCCAGTACACACACTGACTCCAGCTCATCTTAGCATTCTTTCGGATCTCCTTGTAGAGTTTGGGGTTTCTAAGCAGCATGTCACTGGTGATGTGTTGCTCAAATATCCCAAAGATCAGGATAGGCAATGACGTGAAGGTGATGTTAAACAACGTCAGGTAGAAACTGTCAAATATGGTCTGCCAAGGCAAAGTAAGACAACTGGTTGCTCATTTGCTAAATATTTGTTCAAATAAACACATCCATACATTGTAAAAATAATAAGTAAACATAAAAACTTGAGAAATTCGGTTGTATTCATTCATTTAATGATAGGGGTTGATATCAGGGCCATTTCTGATTTTTATGGCCTCTGCTGTAGCCACTTGTCTTTATATAATACCAACTGGATCCATACAGTATGTATTAACTGGTGAATCACAAAGTAATGAGAGTATCATGGAGACATTTGTTAATCCCATTCTATAAGAACATTACAGTAGTCTCTGAAGGAAAACAAAAAGTACACTCAAGGAATGCAAATGGAGTGCAAGAAAAAGACACATACAAAGAAGAGGTTTCTTTCTGTGAGGGATTGTAAATCCTAGCTCATTGGCAACATGTCATCATGACCATTATTCAGTCAGTCTAGTAGAGAGCAGTGGCTTCAATGTCTACATTAACCAGTTAATGCTGGAAGACGTGTATAAATGCACAACTTGTACAACCACCAAACGGATGACTGTTTAACCTGTTTGTGTATACACCTATCAAGTAATAAACCACAAGGGAAACTGACTGGGTAGATTTTAAAATAAACTTGGGCTGAACAAAGAAAAGTTTATTTGAGCGGGATACACCTGCAACATTTTTTGTTTCTGGTATGAGGTGAAAGCAGAGTGACATGTTTATGTCATGCTCCCATATTACAAAATGATAGTGCTAAGAAGGTCATGCTTTACTCACCTTTTCAGAAAATGCAGAATAGAAGGCGTAGAAAAATTGAGCTGAGATGAAGGCAACATTCTATAAAAAGGAAAACACATCATTAAATCACTTAATTCACTTATTTTAAATGAATATTGTTTTCTTCGTAAATCCAGCTTTCACTTACACACTTCCATTTATAAACAAAACCTCCTCATAGAAATTGTCACGTCTTTTCTCTACCTCTAGCTGGTCTTACTTCAAATATGCTTTCCTAATTTTCGTTTTTATTTATAAATGTACTCTCCATTGTTTTATGTTATCCAAAAAATAAAAATACATTCATAAATAAATTCTGGAATTTGATGTCAGGTTTTATTAGTATGAGATTGTACAATTTTGTTTTCAAAAATTTTAAATTACATTATTTTTTTTACATCTTCATGTTAGACCTTCATTTTTTATTTTTTTTGTATTTAATGGGGGTGGTGTGGGAAAAGAATTTGGAGGGCAAAGTTGGGGGCCTGTTTTACCTTGTAGAAAAAGTATTGTACTGTGATTGCAATGCGGTTGTAGTACCATGCCCCATGGACCAGAAGAACACGAACCAGGAACTTGAAGCGAGAAAATGCATAGTCACTGCATCGCACAGCTTGACGACCCTCTTTGCCCATAATACCTTGTCATCAAAGAAAAACAGAATGCATTAACCTTGAAAACAATGAAAACAAATTTTAAAACAAAAAATAAAAAGGCACCTAAAAACAGATCAAATTATTCTGGTTTCCAAAAAAAAAAAATTTTAAATTAAAAAAAATAGAAGAACCTGAAAAAGGTAGTTAAATTTTATCCGTTTTATCCAGCAATCAATTAACTCATTTATAGGGAACTGTCAAACACTCATTAGTTAATCTTGATCATCTCTTTGAATGTATCGCAGGCCTAGAATTACACAGAGGCCACTGAGGCCATGTCCTTGGTCTTGGCCTTAGTGCCCCTTCAAAATTTTCCCATACTTTAAGAATTTCCAAATGGGAGTGCCCTTTACAAAATGAAAATGGCCTTGCCCTCTCCATGATGATATTCCAGGCCTGATATTGACAACTCTATTTAATGCTGGTAACAAATCACTCAATATTAAGGCCTTAAGGCATGGCTTATGGTGGCACAAAGTTCAACCATAACATAAGCGCATTTCACGCGTAAAGTGTTAAAATGGGTTCGCAGACAAAGTGATCTCTCACCCTGTACTTAGAGAATGGGGGACTGTCACCAGAGATTACTGCAATTAGCAATGCCATGATATTAAAGGAAAGATGAATTTATTCAACTGTCTTACCAAGTCCAATATGGGCTTCTTGAATCATACTGACATCATTGGCACCATCACCAATAGCCATGGTTGTTGGACGCTTAGCTGAGAATTTAACAAGCTTTACCACCTGAAAAGGGAAATTACTCCAAACTTAATAATTAGGCTAGTGGGACACAAGCTATTGTAGTTTGACAGGGTGACATTGTTTGGTCATCTGTGTGTACACTGTAAACTGAATACAGTGGATTATCATTACTATGACATCTGCCGAACTAATCAAATTTCACCTCATTATCACTACCACCTCATTGTAACAGTCTGCTGTATTTACTCATTGTATGTTTTTACCATACCGCCGTTATTGACTATGTAACATATCTACCGTATGAAAAGATCTTTTTGTAACTGTTTGTTTAAAACTAAAGCAGTAATAAATCCTAACAAATTTATATCTAATTTCTATAAACTTATATAAAAAGGTTTGTACATGAGGATGGATCAACAATTCCCCCATTCAATACATCAACATGTACATCCATTTCCACTGGTCCCAAACTGGCCACCATATAATAATGAACAATTATACAGGGAACCAATTAAGAGTGACCTCCAACATGATGATCTGAGTGTTAGTTGGTTCCCTGTGTGACCGTTCACACCACACAGCAGACATATATAATGAAAGTTAACTGTACATACTGTAGCAACCAAAATACCTGTAAAGATGTTATATTATACTTCAAGTTTCTAACTGTATGGATAGCTGTTTTACTAGTCAAAATACATTCTTGAGACAAAAATAGTCCTTGGGTCTTTTCTCCTTCCATTAAAGTTTATATGAAAGAGTCAACAAATTCCACTCTGGCCTCCTAAATCTGTTGAGTCCAGTTTATGTGAAGTGAGTATTGTTTACAGAGAAGTTCAACTCCATGGTCTGAACATCCAAGAAGGAAATGACAAATAACTCTCTGTCTTTGCCTTCTCCTTTTCCCCACAGATATTCCCCTTTTTAGTCTGCCTCAGTCACTAATTAATCACTTTTTCTCCCTCTTTCTGCCATTGGTTGTATCCTTTGTGTTTCCAACCCAGAGATGCCAACATTGAATTCCCAAAAAGAGTAGCACCGCCGAGCACTGAAATTTCAAGTTAGGCATACAACTCATCGAGCCGTAAAAAGAGGAATATTATGACATTTATGGTATAAACTAATACTTTCAGCGAAAATCGCTTATTGCAAAGCGGCCTTGCCTAAGAGGTCAATTAATTATGAATTTTATTCAGGCTTGAAAAAAAAGGAAAGTATAATGTAAAAAAAAATAAATAAAAAAAGTTAGAAAAAAAAATTAATAAAATAAAATGTATCGGACGCAATTTGCACTAGCTTGTGCATGAAGAGAACCTTTTCCACCTCAATTCAACAAAATGCTGTGGTTTCTGTCCCATTGTTTATTAAAATAGTAATGCTCACGTTTGCACAGAAAATAGTAAAACAAACTGACAAATGCTTCACACCACCTGACCACAGCAGGCCATCAAGTCTTCAAACGACTTCAGCAAGAGCAGTTTCATCAACTGGCCTTTCCAACCAATTCTATTTCCACCACTGCGTTCTTAACAACTTTTTTATCAACAGTTTCCATCAGGTCTTGGCCTTGATTGTGATCGATGAAATATTTTCTTTCTGTCAATTTTATTTTAGTTGATATGCAGCGATCGCGATGTTTCAAACAAACTCCACACCGTGACCGTCGCGCGCTAATAATAACTTGCGAATTACATTGCAGATAAAAGTTATCACAGTGTCTGTTTGCCGCCGCAATCCAAAGACGTGAAGCATTAGAAAAACTGCGGAACCAGTCTCTACAAAAGCGACTGTAGAATGTATGCTGTACAGGGAGCTTGTGGCTCTGTGTCGTGCTCTGTGCTACGCGTGTGTCAGGTTGGCAAATCCCGAGTGCGATAGTTTATGGGATTGGTACCTCCTAAATAAACACAAAAACGTGTGTGAATTCGCCGCTCATCACTTTAACCACGTGGCGGCAGTCAACATTTGTTATAGTTTTTTAATTTTATATATTTTAGGTTTAGTTTTTATCATGATACATTGTTTGTAAATACATTTACACTAGGCGGCTTGTTTATCGTATTTAACGGAAGTATTATCGTAGCGGCGTAGTCATGGCCCAAAATCATATTTGCTACGCCCAAATCATGTATGTTGGTATCTCTGCCAACCTATTGTGGTCAAACCAGCCCCTTCCCTCAACCCCACCCCTTCCCCTTTGTCTCCTTCATTGTTCATCCCTTACTATTTCTGTTTGCTTTCTGCCCCTCTCTCTTTTCATCTATTTCCACTTGACTGCTTCTATTAATACACCAGTACACCTGTACATGTACCTGTTTTATGTGTGATGTGTTGTCATTTAGCCTTTGAGATAGACTTTGCTAGGCCAGGGTCGAAACATCAGGCCACTAATTTTTTTTCCCCCAAAATAACAACCCTCACAATGACAAGATAGTTAATTTTGTTGACATACCTCAGCTTTTTGAAGCGGTGACATTCTACAGCAGAGAACAGCCACACAGTGCAGGCACAGATCCCTCAGGGTGTCAATATGGTGCTCCAAAGCATGAAATAAACTAGGACCATCAATCACCATGGCATAACTGACCTTTGGATCAGCCTTCATTCTAAAGAAAAATTAGTCAATGACAATAAAAAGGGATAAACTTTATATTTTTTCTTGGTTACAAAAACAATGTAGATCTTCTGGGGATGCCATATGACAAAATAGTTTTTACAGTATGTAAAACAAAGGCCGTTATAAAAAATAACCTGCTTCGACTAGAGCACAATGTGACTAACGAGTATAAACATTGGATCTCAATGAGAAAAATAATTGTTACTTGCTTCCTCTCTCTTGTAGTATCTTTGATATTTGAATACCAATTATAGATCGTGCAAATCTTGTGCGTATTCAAACATTTATGGGACCAAACATCCAACAGACATTGCATTACATTGTGAAGGGAACAAAAATTGGCAATTCAATGGGTCCCAATGTTTAAATATGTTAAAATCTAGCACAGTCTACAATGTCACAAAAGCTTGTCATTGAGCAGGCAGGCGTTTGTATTAAACTTACTGCTCTAGGAAGCGCCACAATGTTTCACCACATTGCTGTGCATTTGGTTGCTTGACTAACATCAACTCCTGCATGTGTGGCTTGAAGTGCCTACAAGAGTGGCTAATGTTGACTGCTGTTTCTTGTTTGTCACCAGTCAGCACCCATACCTTACATAAAACAGCAGTTAGAGTTGATCAATTTAGAGTAATTTTTAGTTATTCAGCCAGAAACTTTCAGGAAGTTTGACAAACATTTTCAACCTAATACAGTGACTTTAGAGCATTAATTTTTTTTATCGGAAGACATATACTTTTGTATAAAACAACCTTTCGTTGCAGTTTTACTATGAAAATAATTATTTTACAGTCCTTGTCAATTTTCGTGAAGATTTTCAGACATAATGCACGTAATATTAAAAGTAGTTTCCAGGCGGCTGCCCCATGATGCATGAATGCTAGTGGGCTCATCAAATAGCTTTTGTCAGGGAACATATCCGGGTAAACCAGGGCAAGATTAACGAACGCACCCAGTATTAGGTAACAAAATACCAGATGGAGGATATATACTCAGTATGACTATTTAGCTGGTACCCTAATTGAACTCATTAATGTATACCTTGATACCAGCTGTGCGTAAGGCCTCAATGGTCTCAGGGACGCCATCTTGTAGTTTGTCCTCTACTCCTGTCGCACCAAGAAGATGCAGCTCTTGCTCTACATTGTCAAATACTTTATTCAGCTGAGAAATAAAAAACAACATTCAACTAGATCGATTAGGTTGAAATTTCCTTAATATTGGTGTACACTGTTAAACTATACTATCTACAGTAAAAAGTATGCAGATTTATATATATGTCTTAATTTGCTGTATATAGGACTCTTCCTCTGTGCTGTACACAGATACAGAGTCTTGGATATGAGGGTCCATATCCGGGGCGGAACAATTTCAGAGCTCCATGATTCAAATTCTACCTGCAAGAAGCTACTAATCTCACTTGATTAACATTCCATGGCTGCATACATTTTGGGGCAGTGGGTTTTGGATGTCAGATATTTCTTATAAATCTGTCATTTTTGTGAAAAAATTAAGCTCTCAACGTTTAACATTTCTAAAAAAAAAATGTAAACACAGCTCAGTTATCACGCAATTACATTTGTGTTTGAATATTGAAAATATCACCATCTGATAAGCAACCTAACTCAGCACAAACACAGAGCACACATGGAATTGCAACCCAGCCTCTCCAGGACAGCAGCATTGCTTTTACAAAAGAACACAAATGCAGCATGCATGTTGCAAGATGCAGACACCCATATTCAGTTCAAATGAACGACCTGCGCTTAACACCCTGGTGTACCTGTAATTGGGAAAGGCATGATTGGCAGAACAAACAAAATGAAAACTTTAACTTTGAGAGGTTAAATACTTGAAAATTGCTGATTTTTGAGGAATATCTATTTGTGAGAGATTAGTAGCTTCTTGCAGGTAAGATCTGAATTATGGAGCTCTGAAAATGTCCGCCCCAGTCTTATCAAGGACGTTACCGTAGTACATGTATATATAAAAGTGAAAGGCCTCTACGGCTATGTGTTGTGAACAAAGTTTGGATCGAGTTCAGTTGAGCTTTGAATAGATGTTGAAAATGGTCTAGAATTGTTTTTATATTTAGCTGTATGAAGAGTTTCAGGGAGGGCAGGGGTATATTAAACTGTGTACAAACCTTCTCCTCTCTGTTATCAAGAGCTGTTGATGCTTCCTGAAGCTGATCATGAAAATCATTGTATTCACTTTGGCTCAGATCTCGGGAGCTAAAACAGAGGGTTCTTAGTCCTTCCTGTTCAAATAAAATAATGTCAGAAATGAATTTTTTCAGTTGTTTTAATAATCCACATCAGCTTACACAGTTCAAAAATGTAACCCTAAATGTAATGTTTAGTAAACAGTTTCTGCATGGTTTACTATTTTGTGTAGATGTCCTGTGTTTTTGTCATAACCTACTTCTTGCCATTGACTTGGGGCCAAGTTTGATGCATCTAACAAAACAAACATTTCAATAACATTTTATAACAAGACGTCAGGTCAGTGCAACAAGGTTGTAACTCACACTTTCGGTGAAATTGAGTTAGAATATACAAAAGGTGCTTTATTTTTGTCTGAATAAACTGTAAAAGTTTAAATTGTGTCCGAAAAGTAAATACGATTGGAACCACAAATACACAATCAACTATTCATGACATATGATCTCCAACAGGGGTAAAACAGTTATTGACCCCTTGCAAATAGTGGAACGCACCTCCCACAATGTGCGCCTACCAATCCATTTCCACCATTTGGGGAGTCAATTCCTTTGTGTGCATTTTGACTACCAAAACGGTGGGCACGATAGGCGTGTGTACGCGCACTGCGCGTTGTGCAAGGGTTAATAGGATGACTTGGTGAGCTGTAACACTGCACATTGACCAATGTAGGAGAAGTGGGGATACCTTCCAAGTATCAAAATGCCAAACTACACAGCGTGACTATTGACAACCATGAACAATGAAGCACTTGTGCTTCCCAGATTGACAACCATGACAAGACAAAAGACTTGTTTAATTGTACTGAGAATGCCTTGGTGAGTGCAACCTATTGGTCATACCTGCAGTAAGCTGCTAGTGTTGTAGGAGTAGAGAGACATATGTATCTAAGCTACAGTACTAGTGTCTATTAGGCCGAGTAAAAAAACAAACATGTTTAGCGTCCCCGCCCGCCTCCTTTTTGGCTTTTGGATTTACTAAAATTATACAAAAATTATACAATTATACAAATCATTTGTTTTGTCATACATTGCATCAGTACACTAAAATAACACAAATTCTGTGAATAAATATACCTTGGCCAGCCATACTTAGCATCGCGGCCATCTTGGAAAAAATAGCAAAAAATTCGAAAAATAGTAAAAAAGTAGCGCCCTGTCTCCTCCTCTTTTTGGAAAAGTCTGGACATGTTCAATGTCTTGTCCAAAATGTTTCGTTTATGTATTGTGTGTTTAAACCGTAGAAAAAACAATGGAACTTAAAAAAGAATGGCGGCCACCTTAAAAAAGAAAAAAAAAGAAAAGCTCCTTCCTTTTTTTTAGAAACCCGGACGCTAAACATGTTTCTTTTTTTACTCGGCCTTACAAGAATTGCCATTTTCCTTTTCAACCTATGCTTCGCTTCCACTCAAGAAACTCCAGTGGTGTTTTCTAGTAAGGAAAAGCCTTAAAGAATGGATAATGTGCCTTGATTCAGAATGGTCCACCATGCCCAAGCATTGATTCAGAATGGTCCACCATACCCAAGCATTGATTCAGAATGGTCCATCATACCCAAGCATTGATTCAGAATGGTCCACTATACCCAAGCATTGATTCAGAATGGTCCACCATACCCAAGCATTGATTCAGAATGGTCCACCATACCCAAGCATTGATTCAGAATGGTCCATCATACCCAAGCATTGATTCAGAATGGTCCACCATACCCAAGCCATTTGCCATTTCTGATCATAAAGACTTCATACTGTACAATGAGTCTATTACCAGTGCATAGTCATTCACATGATCCAATCCTAAATCTTTCTGTCCAGACACACTACGAGCCAGGATGGTAGATTCTGCTCCCTTGCATAGTACTTTCACAATCCCTGCACAAATATAATCAATTAATTATAAGTAAATCTTCAAACTAGCGCCAATAATATTTTTGTTGTTTTGGGACAAAATTGTCATTCATATTTTGCAATCAACATAAACTGTCTAAAAATGTTTCTCATTCAATGAGAATAATTAATGATTTGTATGAAACGGCACAAAATCTCTCTCTTGATATTGTTACGCTTTGCCAACATAATTGTTTTGTATGTATTTTTGGTGAGTAACATTATTTGAGTAAAACTTAAATAATACAAAATAAAACTCAAAACTGAAAAAGGAACAACCATGGCAGATTCTGTCATTACTCCATCAGAGATCAAAAGAGGTCTTAAATCTGGGTAAAAACTTTATAAAGCAAAAGAAAGCTTGAACTTATGAACATTTAGACGAAACCTGTTTTATCATAGCATTCTATAGGGTTCAAACAAAACAGTAAACAACAACCCAAAGTAGAGTGTCAAACACTATAACAAATACCATCATACATACCATCAGGGGTCTTTATAATAACACTCATACATTTCCTTGTAGGGTCAAACTCCAATACATGCAGTAGTTGGTACCTGACTAGATCTCCATCCATCATAACTTCACTATACTCTTGTGTATTATTGGTCAGGACCACACCAAATCTGTGTTAACAAAGGAACATATAATAATACTGAATTGAAACTTGTTTCATTAAGTTTCTAAACATGCAAAGTTTATCTCACAAACGATTCTTGTTCAGCAGTCAAAAGAATACTGTTTAAAGATGTTAAGTCCGTTTTTTAGCCGATTTGACCCCAAAATTTAGATTTAAGTTTTAAAAAGCATTTTTTTTTTATAGATTCAAGAAAGTCATCAGCTTTTGGCGAAAATCTAGCCATGCACCTTTATGTACACTAAGTACATATCAGCAAGAAACCTCAGTTTTGCAAAGACATCTTTGTTATTCCAACTGTTGCCACCAAATCATATGGTGAATGTAGTTTTCAGTTTGCTGGACTGCCTTTATGGAACAATCTCCCTCTTCACATCAAACAAGCTACCACCGTCACCAATGCAAGATTCTTCTCTAAACACTCCTGCTCAAGTCAACATAGTTTTTCTCATTCTTTAAAGTGCTATGAGACTTTTTTCCTGCAGCTTTTAGGCACTATGTAAACCCACTTGTTATTCTTCATTTTGAGCCATAACTGACCTGCGTGCTGCTTCTACCAGGGCCTTCTCATCAGGTGAAGATGCTTCATACTCCCATTGGGTATAATCAGTAGCTGGGTTCATTCCATCAGGTGAATCATCATCACCTTGGTCTTTATTGACATGGACAGTATGACACAGAGCCAGGCATAGTAGGAACTCTCTCATCATCTCCTGTAATATGAATAGTCATCATTCAATTTATAAATCCATCATTTGACAATCAAAACAAATGCACTAAAACATAACACATTAAATACAGGATGGGTAATCATTCAAATAAACACTGATTAAGTTTCAATATGGAAGCTCACTGATTATTAAGTTTAAACCAGTACCAATTCCCCAGAGTCAAAGTCACTAAAATGGCACTTATAGACTCCAAATAAGTATTGCTTATTTTAACTGAAGCAGTTAATAAAGCTATTATGAAAATATCTTTTAAAAAACTTAGAATACATAAACTTTTTTTTCATTATTCTCATTAAAATGTGACTATTTAATTTCATAATTTGTTCTAGGATTGTTGTATGGTGTCTTTATTGAAAACTAGAGGATAGGAATGAATTCACTGTAGACTGTGTAAGTCTATAGTGAGAAATTAGAAAACACGTCAAACGAAGAACATACATTTTTCTTAAATCAAATCTTTGTTTTAAATTATATTTGTGAAAAAATCTGAACGACCAAAATACTTGTTACAGTTTTTATAAAATGAGTTTTAGTTTTTATAATAAATACAAACAGTTTGTTAAATATAATTGACACAAAATGAAGACTCAGGGACAAGGATGCTTATTTGATCTAAACATTTTTGTAAATCCCTTTTGTAAATCCAAGCCCAAATTTGTGCAACCACTAAAAGCGGATGCCCGATGGTCGCACAAGAGTAAAGTTGACACGTGACGCAGTTTATAGAAGACGCTGATGCCTCATCATCCATAGACTGCAATGAAAATACTCAGCGTCTGGCAATTACAGTGTCTGGCGATGATCATCGCGCAGATCATTGCACAAAACGAGCGTTTACATTTTTTAAAGTAACCGGAAGCCGAGTTCAAATTTACTTCTCTGGTTTTCTTCATTATTTTGTTGAATTAATTTTACTTTCATATTTTTTATCACTTAGTATTACATTCCCAGCAACAAATATAATTTTCAAGTTAAACGAAAATAATTGGCCTAAGCTTCAAAGAGTTCTTGGCAAACAAGTCATAATGTCATTTTACACAAAACTTATCATGATTGTCAATTCCACGTTGTTTTTGTGCTCTATTTTTATACTCATGTGATGCTGTGTGCAGCAACACTATTTTGCAAACTGGCATTGCTCACACTACTTTGTACTAAGAAAGAAGGTTGCACCACACTATACATCTAATACACTCCACTAATCTGCATGTGCTGTGTGTGGCAGTTAGCCAGGACCTTTATGAATAATTAATGAGAGTTTGGCTGCTGTAATTGGATAGCTCTTTGAGCTTTGCATAGTGTGACAGCGATGTTACCTGCTTCTGTGGTGTCGCAGCATTAAATAAAGCTTGACAGCTTGTTTATTTTTAAGGTTTGCTTGATGAAGCTGCTCAGTACTAATCTTATTGACAATTAAATGGTTAAGATGGTTCTATTATTGTCACTCCATTTAGCTATGCATTTTTTAGTCTTCCTCGTGACTCCCAATCCCCCTTTTTGATGCCTGAATAAGTTTCATTGACGATGCTGATTGCATCATAGTTGTAAAACACAATCAAGTTTGAATAGCTCAAGCTTACATCTTACATGAACACGAGGATGAATTTTCATTTTCTTACAAATCTTAGGATTGTATACATGCTTTTATTACATATATTCATATACAATGTACATGTATTGGTCTTTCCATCTTGCCAATAGTCTATGTTACCTTACTTACAAAAAGAGTGACCTTGTGTACTTTCTGGCAGGCAAGATAATACACTGGTTATATGAGACTGGCAGGCACGATACTACACTGGCCATATGAGAAATATTACATATTGTTTCACTATTACCAGTTTAAATCACAATCAAGAATTGTAAAGTTGACAGCTGAACAAGATTTGCAAACTCCATAAAATTCTGTTATGTTTTCTTCCATTAAGTTGTGTACAATTTATGCCTACATGAAGTCTAGGCTGTGTCTATTTTTGTAAACATGTGATGTCACAGGTTGGTTGGTCTATTGTCTCAAAGATAACCAATGATGAAAGCAACCTGACCCTTCACTGTCAGTCATGGTTTAGGCCTCTACACTCAACTGAAATAACCCTACATGATTTAACCAACATGTATTAAATGCCAAGTCATCAGGGTGTGGGTTCAAATCCCAGTCATGACACCTTGTGTCCTTGAGCTAGACACTTCACTTTAACTGTTTCTTTTCACCCAAGGGTAAATGGGTACCTAAGCGGGTACCTAAGTGGGTACCTGTGAGGGCAGAGATGGTGGTTCTTATGATTGATTTACTTTGATGAAGTGCAAAAAACATGACAACATTTTGATGTCTTGTTTCATGAACATATTAAGTGTACAAAAATGAGCAATATGCCTACAGGTGTGTTTTTTTTGTTTTTTGTTTTTTCCCCCAGGAATTGGGAAAGTACTGAGTATACAGAGCCTAACGAACATCAGTGTATGGGTAAGACCAAATACTATTTTGTATCCATTATGCAAATTTAACATCTATTAAATTGTTGCAGTACCAGGTGCTAAAAATATAGAATTCAAACTGCCTCAAGCTACTGGTGGTAAGACATCTGCTGTAGATGGGCAACGGTTGTGAGTTCCAATTATGCCTAAGGTAGGGTTTTTTTCACAGGATTCTGGAAAGTACTGAATATACAGTGCTTTAAACACATGGTGTAAGGGTAAAACCAAATAATATTGCTTATCCCCGATGCAAAGTTAACATTTATTTTTTAATAAAAATTCACTTTTTTTTATCAAATTACTTCTTATACTACTGATAAAATATTTAATAACATCAATAGCTTAAAGCTGTGTTGAATGGTTTTGGCCTCCTTCTTTATTGCTCACTGATAATTGTTGAATCATGCAAGTTTAATTCATTTACCAGAAGAGCGGGTGAATATTTCATTACTGCAAATTTACCATGGAAACAATTTAACAGCATAAATACTTCAGAAGTTTGTCAACCTTGAAGAACAACCTGGTCAGTAAGCATATTAACAAATTGAAATTTCTCATATTTTAGAGTTGCTTCTGTTAAAACAAATAGAAAGACTCCTGCATTGATGGAAGATAGTTGTATTAAAGAAAGCTAACTCAGATATTAAGGAGATTGAGTTGAAACTACCATTATGGCCTCAATGCATTTTACTAAGGGAAAGATTTTACTCCTCTACCTAATGACAGGATTCTGTCATGCTAATGATGAGGTATGCAGAGCCTCCATTGGAGTAGGAACTTGCCCTCCTGCTTGGATCCAATGGAAGGATAAATGCTTCAAAGCCACTAAGGAGAAACTAACATGGTCTCAAGCTCATGGTGAATGTTCCAAGATGGGAGGGGTTATGGCCACACCCAATTCTACTGATGATACTCAGCGACTACTTAGTATCACTCATAATGAGCATTTCTGGATTGATTGCAATGATCTTGTAGAGACAGGTGAGTAACAAAGCCTTTATTCTCTTCATAGCTGACAAAATAGATCAGCAGGTTAGATTCAAACAAGTTATCCAAAGTTAGACACACATCATAAACATTGAGGAGAGTGTGATTAATATGCAAGTTAGGTATATATTTATTAACAAGTTTTAATGTAATAAAGCAATGATCACCCAAACTTGTATGTCTCTTTCTATTTGATCAAAGGGGTATGGGAGTGCAAGGAGGGAGAAACTGCCATCTACTACAGAGACTGGGCTGACAATGAGCCTAACAATTATATGGAATGGGGTGAACACTGTGTTGAATTCCAGACAAGCACGAATGGCTGGAATGACAGAAATTGTTCTGCGTTAGAGCTTGCAGTGTGCAAGAAACCTGTACCATCACTTCACTTCTAACATGTCTAAGGCTTCAATTGGACATTATGCCTCTATTCATACCATGAGCAACAATCTTTATAATATAGTGTTTCAATAAAATAAAAAACAGGATTCATAAAACTAAAGCAAAGATAATTTATTTCAAACATTTTGTCAGTAATTGTTTTTTTTTTTTTTGTTTTTTTTCAATTTCTGCATAGAAATGAAGTGCAACTTCTTACTTTAAAATTGTTTTTTGCATGTCAAGAAATTTGTATTTGATATTGAGGTCACTGCATACAAAGTTTGATTGCATACTACTAAGTAATATGAACTAGTAGATACATTAAATTGATGTTGTGTTTAAAAGTTCATTTGATTGGTTGAGTGGAAAGAAAGTCTATATTTAGGTTAGTCTGGATTAAGCAGACCTACACGTAGGCCACTTGTCTGTATACATTAAATAGTTGATAAATAAATTAAAAGTTCGTTCTCAAGAACAGATTAGGGCAAATTTAACAATCCACAAGTAAACGAATGTGAATTTCAATTAATTCAATATATAGATACAAAGATGTCATATTAAAAGTGTGACATCATAAATAAATAAGCGTTGAGGGCGCAAGACGTGCTTTGACATCGCTCCCGTTTATTTTGAGATTTCAGCGTATTTTCAGCGTATCAGGTAAAGTTTCTTCTTCTTCTTCGGTAAGATCCAGTAAGATCAAGTTTTAGTCATCTTCTGAGATCTTTTTGAGAATACTTTGGCCGACAAAATTCGCATTTTGGGTGGTTTTCTATCTACCAAGATTGGCTCCCTTGGTCAGGGGTACGCCATGCTAAACCCACCCCATTATGTATGCTCGACCAGCAGGAACCAGGGGTTTGAATAGACCCAATACAATTCGATTCAACACTCGCCATCTTAAGAATGTAGTCACGCCAGAAGAAGTGTACAGAGCTATTGAATATGAACTGGATACAGTAGAAACAATCAAATGCATCGCCGAACTAGACAACAAGTGGTATAATGTAACCTTCGACAAGGAAGACCAATGTGTTCAGATTGCGGCCAGATGTATGATACTACAGCAGAACCTCATCCAATGTGAAAGAGCAAACGTACAAAACTCCGCAGTGGTTTATGTCAAGGTACCTTATGAGATGTCAGATCAAGTGCTAAGCAATGTCCTCTCCGAATATGGAACGGTTGCCAACATCAGACATCAGCATCATGACTTAAATGAAAACATTGAAACGGGAGTTAGAAGTTGCCTTGTCAAGAACTTGAAGAAGCCGATACCAAGCTTCGTAAGAGTTGCAGGCTTTACAATGACTGTACGTTATCGAGGTCAACCAAGGACTTGTAAGATATGCCAACAAACCGATCATCTGGCCAGAGACTGTCCTGCAAGGGGGAGATGTTTTGTCTGCGGTAGCTACGAACACCGTGCTGCGTGGCATGACTATCAAACCCAAGAGGAGGAGGAGGAAACCCAGATTGAGGTCACAAGCAACAATGATGAGGAGGATATAGACGACACACATGAAGCAGAGAGATACACAACAGATGAGGAGGCAACAGATAGCGCAGCAGAGGATGAAGCATCCCAATCAATATTGCAAGAACCAACAACAAGAAAAACAAGAGATAGAGAGAATGAGAGCATGAGAGGGTCTGAACAGAGGAAAGAAGAAGACAACCCAAAAAGAGCAGCACCAAGAAGTGAAGAAGACAACCAATCTAAATCTGGACAGGTCAAGCTGAAGAAATCCTTTAAAGAAGCAGTCCAGGGCATCACAAAAGGTGAACAAAAAGATAACCGAAAGACCACGACAAAACCTAAGAAAACTGGTTTTTGGGACGAGGCAACGGACCTCCAAAAGAGGAAGGTCTACGCTAGAAAGAGGAAATCCGTCGAAGATGACAAGGAAAACGAGCCAAAACAAGCAAGAGGAGAAAGGGATAACATGGACGTGGAAACTACACACACAAATAATGGAGACAAACGGCCATCAAACCAATCTGCAAATGGACACAGTCAAGAGGAAACTTCACAAGACATGATTGATACACAAGACCAACAAGATGAAATACATTCCAAGACTGACAATCAAGACACAGAAGGTGAATTTATACCCTACACAAGACATGGTGTCCAGCGAATGAGAAAAAAGAGAGGATCAGGAACAAGGGCAGCAGAACAACAGAGACAGTCCGAGACAAATCAAGAATCAACTCCCAGAAGTCCACCAAATAGCAGTAGAGGACGTGGTCGAGGTAGAAATACGTAATGCCGTTTTGCATTTGAAGGTTTTTCTTTCTAGATTTATGCAATGAAAGAGATAGTTATCATACTTTTTATAATGTCGTCTTTATCAGTAGCTACAATTAATGTCAATGGCTTGAGAAATGAAATGAAAAGACAAGTTTTATTCGATTACCTTTACAGGCGTAAATTTAGTTTGGTTTTACTCCAAGAAACCCACAGCGAGTATAATGATGAATTATACTGGTGCAATGAATGGAAAGGGAAAATTCATTTCAATCACGGAAATCGCCAGTCGAGGGGAGTAGCTATACTTACCTCAGAAAAATCTGGTGTTGATATTAATAATATTGAGACTGATAATGAAGGCAGATGGATAAAAGGGGATTTAAAATGGAATAACAATATATACAATGTTGCTTCAGTGTATGCTCCCAATCAACCCAAAGAAAGAATGTATTTTTTTGATGGTCTTTCAGATCGCATTATTGGTTATAGTAACTGGATCATTGGGGGCGACTTCAATTGTAATATTGACAACACTCATCTGAGGGAATCTAGTAAAATTATTCGTAAAAATGTCTTACAAGAAAAAGACCTCATCGATATTTGGCGTACAGTCCACCAAGAACAAGAAGGGTTTTCTCATGTTCACAAAGTTACCAAACAACCTAGTAGAATTGATTACATTTTTGTATCTTCCAATATGCTTAATATTGTGGGGGATGTTTCAAACAATCCGTATGGTTTATGTGATCATCATGTTATTTGTATGAGATTAAACAATATCAACTCTCCTTATGGTCAAGGGAGATGGATATGTAATAATGATCACCTGATGAACAGTGATTGTGAATTTAGAATTAGAACCTTCTGGACCTTCTGGAAAAGTAAAAAACCCGACTATGATTGTCTTCTCAACTGGTGGGAAACGGGTAAATTTAGAATTAAAGAAATTATTCGGGATTTTAGTAGAGAACAGTCTTTTACTAAGAAACGGAAATATCTGGATCTTGAAAAACAATATAATAATACAATTAACAAAAATCCCATTGATACCCAGACCCTAAAGCACATTGAGGCCCAACTTAAAGAATATGAAGTTGAGGAGTGGGAGAAAGCTAAAGTTAGAGTCCATAATACCTTCAAGAATGAAAAGCAACAAATTCAAAATAATAAAATTGATAAGCTTATCACTCCCGAAGGGAACTACTATGACCAACCTGATACTATAATGAGTTATGCTAATTCGTTTTACAGCGACTTGTACAAATCCGAGGATATTTTCCCTTCTTGCATGAAGGATATTATATCTAATATTGAAAAGAAAACAGTACCTGATGATATAATGAGTAATCTCGAAGAGAACATTACAGCTGTTGATCTCAAGAATGCTCTTTTTCAAATGAACAAGAATAAATCTCCAGGTATTGATGGATTAACCGTCCAGTTTTACCAAACATACTGGGATATTCTCGAGACTGATATTCTAGAAGTTTTCAATTATGGTCTTAACAAGGGTAGTCTAAGTAAATTTATGAAAACGGCTCTTATTAGACTTATATACAAAAATTCTGGGAACAGATACGAGCTTAAAAATTGGAGGCCTATCAGTCTCCTGTCTGTAGATTATAAAATATTGTCTAAAGCTATTACGAACAAATTAAAGCATGCTATGCCTTTTGTTATTGGCGAAGAACAAACTTGCGGTGTTTTAAACAGGAAAATTCAAGACAATCTTATATTCAGGATATCGTTGATTATGCTAATTGGGAAAAGATTGAAGCTGCTATTGTTAACATAGATCAAGAAAAGGCTTTTGATAGAATTAATTGGGGCTATATGTTTGCTATTATGGAAAAAATTGGCATCCCAGTGAATTTGATCAAATGGATTAAAGTTCTTTATAGCCAACCGACAGGGCAGATCATTTTAAATAATTTCTTAGGCTCCCCCGTTATCATGGAGAGGGGAATCAGACAAGGATGTCCTTTATCGCCACTTTTGTTTGCTATCTGCGCTGAAGGTTTAGCCAGTATGATTAGAAATAACGATAATATCAAAGGTTTCAATGTTCCTAATTGTAATAATAATAACAAAGGTAACTGTATTAAGTTAATTCAGCATGCTGATGACACTAGTCTCATCATCAACAACAATGGTGAATTTTCCACCATACAAGACATCCTGAAAATTTATTGTAAAGGTACTGGATCTAAGCTCAATGTAACCAAAACGAAAGGTCTTTGGCTAGGAAAATGGAAAAATAGAATCGACAAGCCCTGTAATTTTGAATGGAAAAATGACAACATGAAAATTTTAGGTATCGTTTTCGGCAACGATGTAACTCCTGAAGACAACTGGGGCCCCAGAATAAGTAAAATTAAATGTGTTCTTAACATGTGGTCCAAACGCCATTTATCTTATGTAGGGAAGGCCGTTATTGTTAATACCTTTGTTGGGGTGGGGATTAGTTACTTAGGAAGCATTATTGCCTGTCCTGCAGAATGGATAAAAAGAATGAACAACATTATTTGGAACTTTTTCTGGGATGGGAAAATTGAAACTATTAAGAGGAAAACGATTCAGGGACCAAAAAACCTAGGGGGAACTGGGCTAATAGATATATCCAGCAAACTTATGAGTCTAAAAATGCAGTGGATTGTTCGGTATGTCTCCAGTACGGGAAAGTGGAGGAACCTATTTGAATATTGGATTAACAAAGCAAGTGGTGATAATCACTTAGGATGGTATGTCTTTTGTAATGTTAAGTTACCACTTAGAACTACGCCCTTTTATTCTGAGTTAATCCTTGCCTTCAAAACGGCGGGAGGAATACTTAATTGTACTTGTACTAGCAGTCTGGAGTCTCATGAAGTGCCCTTGTGGAAAAATATTAAGGCCACGAAAGACAATTCAGTCATGAAGAGCCCATTGCTTAAATCTGTTGGGATTACAAAAATTAAAGATGTGGTTCGTAAAAACAAGTTAATCACCTTCCAAGAAGCCGCTGATAAATGTGGAATTTTAAACATTAATGCAGGAAGAATTCTGGGCAGGATAAACAACCAAATCGACCATGAATTGGTTTGCGACACGAGAGAGGGTCCTGCAAACCACATCTGCAATTGGATGTTTGTTGTAAATAATAAGGGGGAAAATGTACACATTTCTAAAACCACTGCTAAAAGTACGTATGCTAATCTCGTTCTAGATAAATTCATTGCCCCTAAAGCACAAAAGAAATGGCATGAAGTGTTTCACTATGCGTCTCATATTAATTGGACCATGATTTGGGAGAGAGGTTTTAAAAATTATTTGCTAGATTCTGAAGATAAACAGTTTCGGTACAAAGTGAAACATAGAGTTCTTCCTACCAGAGATGTTCTTCTCAAGATGCAAAATGTTCTTGACACTTTATGTCCTCTATGTAAAACTGAAAACGAGTCCCATCAACATCTTTTTATTTACTGCTCGTGTACAATTAATGCCTGGATTTTCGTTGAATGTCTTCTAAGAAAATTTGTGGGAAATAAGTACTTTTACCTGACCGACCTTAACAGAATTATGGGGTATCAACTTAAATTAGTGCAAAGTGTGGTAGTTGTCAAAATGCTACGACAAGTATGGAATATCAGATGTAAACTAATATTTAACAGTCACACATGTCCTAATGATGTTGACATTATTCAATGTTATAAACGGAACTTGAGGGCTTTTCTATTGTTTGAAAACCTTTAAGGTGTGTTATACAGCAAACAAAGCGCTGTGTTTCTTTAATGATAATGGTGAGTTAAATTTGGGGTTTTAAAAAGTTTCCTGCATTTGGTTTCAAGCTTTGTCCCCTTGTGTATTAGCAGAAGTGCAGGTTATACTTATAGTCCTTTATATAATTATTGGAGCCGTAGAACTTGTTTTCAACTTCTGCAATGAATTTCATTTGTTAAATTCTTTTTGTATCATCACGTGATTATGTCACGTTAATTTGTGTATAACTATGCTCTTATCTGTTTTATTTTTAATTGTTGTGTTTCTCATAGATTTCTATATAATAGATATATTTGTGGACCTTATACATGGTAATGTGGAATTGATGTATACTCTTTTGTGTTTTTGTTGTTGTTGAATAAATGAAGCTTTATAGCTTCAAAGCAAGAAAGAAAAGAAAAAAAAAAAAAAAGTGTGACATCATGATGATGTCTTTGTGTATCACATAACACCAACTTTAAGATACATTTTTTAAATCTAATTTTAGCAGAGGCTCTACAAGTCTTTTCAGATCAGGCTGAAATTTTGCATGTACATTACAAACTGGGATGTGTAATATTCACAAATGTAGCTGCTGTTGTCACCCTGTATGGTATTTTGAAAATCTAATAATTAGAGAACTAAAAGTCTGATCTGGCTGAAACTTGGTATGTATACCGGTAAGTGTATTTTATAAAAAATTGAGCTGACATCATAATCTCATCACCATATATCATGTGACACCAACTAAAAGTTTCATTTTGGTAGTCTGTAGGTTCTTAACTTTTTTTGTAAAACAAAGTCCATAGACTAATAACTAAATAAGATTTCATATCTAAAAAGTGGAAAATGGAAAATCCATGTGTTCTGTTCAGTACCAGAATTAAGTTCTAGTTATTTTTCTTTCTGTATCTTGGTTATAAGTATGGTCAGTCATTGTTTTTAAAATTAACAAATAATTTACAGAATTGTCATGTTTAGTTGTTAATTCTCTGACCATGTGAGTTGTTGTATTTGAACACTGGCATACAGTTATGGATGGAAACTAGAGATTCAGTGTTTGTGGCAAAGCTGTCTTGCATACTTGAAACAGTAGAACTCTTTTAAAACACTTACTAAAAACGTCACTTATTCAATTTTACTCAAACAGTCAAACGTGAATCAAAAATTCTATCATAAATACTACTTGAAGAAACAAACTAAACTTGTATTTTGAAAAGACTTGTGTAAATTGTGTTAACACTAATTTTGTGTTCTGACGAATTGATAGTGTTGATTTAACAATGAAGTTAGTCATTTCATTTTGAATTTACAGAAAGAAATGAGCATTACTATAGTAACTGGATGACTAATATATTTGTGTAATACTAATAAAATGTTAAGATTGATACTGTAGATATTAGTCCAATTACTAAATCATTGATGTAACCCTTGTTTCAGCTTCTCACCCTTTGAATTATCCAAGAAAAATTCTTCAAAGAACATATTTTCTATATTAAAGGCACAGTACACGTTTGGTAACATCACTCGACAACTTCAAGAGGGAACTGAAGTCATACTTGTTTAAATAGACTTTCATGGCTTTATCTTAACTACAATTTATATCCATTTTGTTAAGTATTTCCTTTTGTGTAGGCGCCTTGATCGAATTTCTGAAGAAGTGCGCATTATAAATTCATATTACTACTATTATTATTATTATTATTATTGTGTTAATACTATATAAATGTAGGTACATACAATACTTACCAAGTAAGTTTTTATTGCCATTAATTTTCAGAGTCATTACCAAATGTGTACTGTGCCTTTAATTAGGGGATTACAGTGTGAGGACCTGGTTGAATTTACAAAGACCAGGTCCTTACACTGTTATTCCCTAATCAATATAGAACATGTAGAATATAAAAGTCCTTTCAATACTTTTTCTTGGATATCACTGCGTGGTAATGACCAGGTTGGTGGCTGGCTGCTGCCAGCCCTTTCCTTACCACAGGCCACTATTGTTGACTTGCACTCATTACCCCATTTCTTTGCAATTAGCTACTTTAGTCAACTACATTCATACCCCCTCTTCTTTACCCAGGCCTGTGAGTGGACCATTGAAAAAAAAAAAAGAGTGGAGCTCTGCCGCGCTGAAACTCTTGATAGATGCTCAAAAAACTAACGTTCAAAATAGAAATTGATGTAATGTGCCATGGGAACCGCAACGCAAAAAAGAAGAAAAAAAAGGACCAAGAAATAAATGTTTCTTTCATTTGTACTGTAAAATAATCATTTTGTACAGCCAGGGTATCCATCACACGCTTCTGTTGCACCGACATGTTGATTGATGTTCCAAAAACATGACGCATTCAGTTTGGACATGTCAAGTACACATGCTTAATTGTAAACTACAGCACGAATTTCCGAATTGCACGAATTTGCAATGAATTTCCGTCAATGTTATGCACTCTTGTGTTGGGCTTTATTTTCTGTGTGTTGTGTTTTGTTTGGGTTCTTTCAGTTTAATTGATAGTATATCAGTTGGGCCTCATTACAGAAAAGGATGAATGTTCCTTGTCCTTCACTTGAGCTATCCTCAAATTATGACCTGCGCAGAGGATGTTTCAGCTTAAAATGACAACATCCGTTATAGAGGAAGAGATTTAAAATTTAAAAAATGGAAAAACAGTCCGAGGTCAACACAGTTTAATTAAAACTGATGGCAACAACGGTCAAATGCCTTTGTAACCAAGCTTAACTTTCTGGTAAAATCAAAGCCTTTGTTTCAGAAATCTTCATCGATTGCAAAAAGATTAAGGCTGGTACTGTAGTGTATCAGTGCTGGCATCCTTATATATACCATTTGTACACTATGCAATGATGTACAGTGCATTGGGTAAACACTTTGAGCTTCAAAACTCAATCAGCAGGTAGTTGAGAGTATCAAAAGAATACCCAATAAAACAAAACATTTCAACTTTAAATTTAAAAACCCAAAATTAACCCACAATGGCCAAGCTTCAAAATAACTTGATCAGCACTTTACTCATCTACATGTACATGTACCTATTGACTGGATGCTGTAGTGCTAATGATGAGGTATGCATGGCCTCCATTGAAGTAGGAACTTGCCCTCCTGCTTGGATCCAATGGAAGGATAAATGCTTCAAAGCCACGAAGGAGAAACTAACTTGGTCTCAAGCTCATGGTGAATGTTCAAAGATGGGAGGGGTTATGGCCACACCCCATTCTACTGATGATACTCAGCGACTACTTAGTATCACTCATAATGAGCATTTCTGGATTGATTGCAATGATCTTGTAGAGACAGGTGAGTAACAAAGCCTTTATTCTCTTCATAGCTGACATAATAGATCAGACAGGTTAGATTCAAACAAGTTATCCAAAGTTAGACACACATCATGAACATTGAGGAGAATGTGATCACTATGCAAGTTAGATGTCTATTTATTAACAAGTTTTGATGTAATAAAGCAATGATCAGTCAAACGTGTATTTCTCTTTCTATTTGATCAAAGGGGTATGGGAGTGCAATGAGGGAGAAACTGCCATCTACTACAGAGACTGGGCTGAGAGTCAGCCTGATAATTGGTTTGGTAATGACCACTGTGTTAAGTACCGGTACAAGACTAATGGAAATGGCTGGAATGGCTGGAATGACATACGGTGTTCTTCAGAGGAGTTTGCAGTGTGCAAGAAACCTGTACCATCACTTCACTTCTAATATGTCGAAGACTTCAATTGGACATTATGCCTCTATTCACACCATGAGCGACAATCTGTATAATACAGTGTTTCAATAAAAAAAGAAACCCAGGATTCATGAAACTTAAGCAAAATGCTTTTATTTCAAACATTATATCAGTAATTGTTTTTTATTTTAAAATGTTTGTATGACAAGAAATTTGTATTTGATATTGAGGTCACTGCATACAAAGTTTGATTGCATACTACTAAGTAATATGAACTAGTAGATAAATTAAATTGATGTTGTGTTTAAAAGTTCATTTGATTGGTTGAGTGGAAAGAAAGTCTTTATTTAGGTTAGTCTGGATTATGCAGACCTAGGCCACTTGTCAGTTTCTCAGAGTATGGACCTTTATTGAGGTTTCTTTGCACTCAGTCATCTCATGGGTTTATAGAATAAAATGGAGGTAAACAGTCTTCATAGGCAAAGACATACTGTATACATGTTCATCAACAGTGGATAAGTCAAATATGGGTATGGGAGTGCAAGGAGGGAGAAACTACCATCTACTACAGAGACTGGGCTGACAATGAACCTAAAAAGTATTATGTTGATGACCACTGTGTCAAGTACCGGTACCAGACTGATAAGAATGGCTGGAATGATGTAGGGTGTTCTGGGTTCAACCTTGCAGTGTGCAAGAAACCTGTACCATCTCTTCACTTCTAACATGTCTAAGGCTTCAATTGGACATTATACCTATATTCATACCATGAGCAACAATCTTTATTTGATCAAAGGGGTATGGGAGTGCAAGGAGGTAGAAACTACCATCTAAAAGTGAGACTGGGCTGTGGATAAGCCCAACACTTATTAGGGTATGAAAGAAGACTGTGTTAAAGGCACAGTACACGCTTGGTAATTGGAGCCTACTGATTGTGTTAATCCTATATAAATGTAGGTACAGACAATCAAACTAACCTGTGAAAATTTCACTTCAAAAGGTGGTCACGTTTTTGAGATATCACTGAAAAACCGCAGCGAATTATTTCCAAGCAGGAAGAGTATTCCCCATAGGAGTACACAGTCTGAGAAGCGTTTCTGCTTTTCAGATTCAAATTTTGGGGAATAAAAAGTGATATATTTTCCATAACCGTAGTACTTTGAAGTTAAAAGTTTCTCAAAATTCATTATACTACCCAAGGCTGCTGTACTTCTTACCAAGTAAGTTTTTATTGCCATTAATTTTCAGAGTCATTACCAAATGTGTACTGTGCCTTTAAGTTCAGGTACAAGACAGGGGAGAATGGCTGGAATGACATAACCTGTGAATAATTGGCAGAGCTTGCAGTGTGAAAGAAGTATGTAGAACCACAACTTCATTTGTAAGTGGCTAATTTGGCTAAAATAGTTAAATGAACCAGTCACTTTGCTAAGTATTTATGTGCCTTATCAAATTAAACAAGCTTTTAACTGCATTGCAATAAAGTCACTTAAGTGCAGCTTTAAAAAAGGGGGGTATTATGTCAGAAATAGGATTGACCCCTCACCCCAACCACTATTATATCTTTAATACAGACTGGCAGACTAAACTAATTATCAACAGTATGTCACATAAGTAACAATATATATATATTTTTTTTAATGATTGAAAATTGGTATAACTACATGTATATCTCATTATATTCATGATCTAGAGCCAAATTCTCACTGGTCCATTCAACATCACAAGCCAGATGCTATTTTTGCCCTAGACCAAGCAAACACAAGCCAGTATTTATGTACAGCTTAAATATGCATGCGTGCACAGTAGACTGTCGCTTTGGTAAGCATCTACTACCAATGCGCTTTACAATGCAATCATGAAACTGTCGCATGCCCTAACATTGCCCTGTCTACATACACATAAATAAATGGTAGCAAACGTAAATGTCAATCCCCATTTTCCCAAGCTCAATTATGCCAAAGTAGAGAATGAGGTATAGTCAAACAATATCAACATGGTTTATTTGGAGTGGACAGTTGATATTAGATCCCTCTGGTATAGACCTGAGTACCGATGATGTCACAGTTTGGTTACCACTTTGCAGAAGAATTGGAAACCATTGTGTCTCTGTACAACTGTCAGACATGTAGTACCCAGTTACATCACTTAGCAATGCAGTAAACAAACTGTGACATCATCAGTACAGGGGGTCTATTTGAAGTTGACAAACTTCCAATACCTCCAGCTGAGCTAGTATCGACTGTCCACCCTCAAACCATGTTATATTTGTATAATAAAAGCTTTCTGATAGTATGCTCTTAAATTATTTTTTGCAACAACATTCACGTTTTTTAAAAACAGTTTTTAAAGGAATTTGTTTACGGCGTCTTTTTCGCAGTGAAAACTGGGACCGCTTTGAGCAAGGCTCTATTTCACATATCTGGTTATTAAACTGTGTCCCCAATGTGTTTTTAAATCGGCATGTCATGGTTTTACTGCATTTAACTGTTAATCAAAATGTGCATTTTCATCAACTGTCCATGTAGGTTTGATACAACAATTACATTGAAAATAATATTTGTGACTTAAATACAAAATTTGTTTTGTGTGCATTTATTTTGTGTACTTAGTTTTTCATTTTTCTGAAAAAAAAGTAGATAACATTATTGTGTATTATTTTCTAATGAAACATTACATTTTATCCACATCTCAGTATTTCTGGTTGGATTTTGAGAGTGTAAAACAGACTACATGCACTAGAAATTACAAAACAGCTCGCTTTTGTTCAAATCATACCTCCCATCTAGAAGCAAATTTTCTGCATTTCAGATTGGGTTACATTGTGGGTGACAGGTTTGTATATGTTAGTTAACCATGGAAACATCACGCAAAAGAACAATGAACCAAAAGAACAAAACACCAGCCTCTTTTACACAAGCTGCAACCTTGTAGAAGGACACCTCATAATTGCCATTGTGAATGCTTTATCAGGTCAGTGGGCGTACCTTAAAATAGATATTTCCCCTAAAAGTATTTTTCACCACCTTAATAAACTTGCAAGTACATAGATGTATAGTAGGGAAATACTTGACCAGAAAACCAAAAGAAGATTGACTTGAAACAAAATTCTGACTGTTACTACGGCCTCAATACATTTTACTTTGGTGAAGATTCTACTCCTCTACTTTAAATCATTGTACAACCTCAACAGTTCAAGCTCCAGTTTAACCCAAAAGATAAGGTCAAACTGGGGTCAAGTCAATAAAACTTTATTTTTTATTTTTTATGACTCATTCCTATGAAGCATATACTGTGAAATCCACTATGTAGTTCAGGTGCTATGATTTTTAGAAATACTGAACTTTGAATTAATGTTAAATTAACATAAATGAGGTCATCATGATTTCACACTTGTTGGTACATCTTAATAAGAGGGTTGTGGTAAGTCAGATGTTTCAAAGTTATGTGAACTTTAAAAGTGTTGTATTTACGCGCAGAGAAAAATAGAATGATGTACATGAATACATGTTAAAACCATTGTGTAGTTTAGGAATTGTTATATTGTGGAACTTTCAATCAATTTAATTTGACACTTAATGACATCATCATGATGTCACTGTAAGATGCATACCTTTAGATAATTGTAGTGCGATTGTAATTATTCTTCATAATCTTTGTTTCAGATTAATTATTTTTAAGAGAGCTCAAGGCGCCAAACTATTTCAAATGTTACGGTGTTTAACTTTTTAAACACTGGCTGAATAAATTGTTATTTTAATTATCTTATCTTAATTGTCTACATGCACGGAAAGTTTCATCCAGATCACAATCAAGGAAAAACCCGAAAAGAAAGAAATATACAAAAAAAATAAAGCTAAATAGTATTCACAAATACCCAGCAAGTTTGGTAACATCATCTTGACTTGATTACAAATTTATCAATTGAGCTTAAAGATTTTTATAAATAAGTAGGATGGTCAAATGGATTTTGAGATAAGCCTAAATCAAAATTACATTCCAATGATTCTTATTTTAATTTCCTGTTTGGACTGAAAGAAAGGTCAAACAGGGTCATATTTTTATATGAAATGCCACATGGTCTGTACAATTCAAGATTGCAAAACAAATTTCAACTTATGCTACATGGTTCAGGAGATAGTAATTATTATTTAATTTTTTATTTTTTACATGTGCACGCTATGCAATTAAACAAACATAAAAATATTAAACTTGACATTGAGTTTTTGTCAATTACAAAAACAAGGTGTTCGTGAGTGATGTCATCAAGTTGTGATTGATTGAATTGGTGACAAAATTTTACCTTATCAATCCAATTTCTGGTTCAGCAGTTATATTTATTCAATATAAAACTTCAACTGCCGGTTTGAACCAGAAGTCAATATCATATGAGATCATATTCTGTGTATTGTTTCTTAAGTTGTTACATATCATCCCAATGATGTTTAGATTGTAAAAATCCAATACGTGGTTCAGAAGTTATGAATTTTTATAACGTAAAATTTAAACTTCCGGTTTTTACCGGAAGTCAAGGTCAAACCGGTCACATTTTGACTAGTGCGTGTCAATTTAATTAAGACCTTTCAGATGATGCATGAATTGTAAAAATCCAATGAGTGGTTCAGGAGTTATGATTTTAAAATATTAACTTTCATTTTCCCGTTTGAACTGGAAGTCAAGGTCAATTGGGTTCACAATTTGCAAAGCGCGTGTTAAGTTTATTAAGACAATTCCGATAATGTAAAGACAATAACAATCCAGGTGTGATTTAGGAATTATGAATTTTTCAAATATTAAATTTCAACTTCCGGTTTGAGCCGGAAGTTGACAAAATTGACAAAATTTTACCTTATCAATTCAATTTCTGGTTCAGGAGTTATATTTTCAACTTCCGGTTTGAACCGGAAGTCAAGGTCAAATGGGGTCAAATTGTGTGTAGCGATTGTTGAACTTTCAACGACCTGTCCGATGTTTTATAGATTGTAAAAATCCAACATGTGGTTCAGGAGTTAAGATTTTTACAAATATTAAACTTTGATTTAGTGTAATTTGATACCTGATGATGTCATCATGACATCATCAAGTCTGTGTCGTCTTGATACTGAGGTTCAATTGTCTGACAAGTTTCAATGTTCAATTCAATTTCAATCTTGAGTTATGCTGTAAAAAAGGCAAAAAAATGATTTGTTGACGGAACAATTCCGAAGGCAAACTTCGACCCAGGGTAACGACCTGGAAGTAAAGATCATACGATTTTGGTGTAAACTTTTCAAATGTTGCCCCAGTCTTCAACTACACGATGCCCAATTATGAACAGCGTAGCTTTCAAATTGCTAAAACTACAGCAAAAGGCAAATGGTAATTTTTCAACTTTAAAAACCATGTAATTCGACACCAGATGACGTCATCATGACGTCATGACAAGTGTTATGTCTTCGTATTGAGGTACACTTGACTGATGAGTTTCAAGGTTGAATTCAGTTTCAATCTTGAGTTATGTTGCCGAGAAGAGTTCTACGAAAAGAAGATGAAGAAGAAAGAAAAAAAAAAAAAAAAAAAACAATAACAAGAGGTGTTTGTGCTTGTATTGCACGAACACCTAAATATAGATTACACAATTGTGAACTTTTTCCCCCAATACCCAATGTTGCATTTATATTCTGTCCATAGCCAACATATTCTCTTTGGATTTGAAACTCTATGTTTCACAAAACGATTCGCTTTTAATCAAACAAGTAGAGGTAAATTTTCTGCACAGGTTTGTTTCTTTTCACTTTGAAAACAGAACTCAAAAATCACAAAGAAACAAAGAACAAAAGACCAGCCTTTTGTACACAAACTTTGTCCTTGGAGAAGGACACCTAATAATAATCTGTTTGAAAAGTGTATCCTTCTGACAAACACTGTTACTTTCTTATAACTAAAGTGAATGCTTTAGGAAACAGTAAGTGTATCAAAGAATAGATAATTCTCTTTATAAGGTTGCTCAAGTATTTACCACAACAGTGATAGATTTAATTGAATCTTAATGTATTAACTTGTGTAAACTATAATTTGTTGTCATAAATAAAACAATTTGAGTAGAAAGTGATGATCAGGGAATGTTGTTGTTGACATTTAAACGATATTTTATGCTATCCTCAATAGTTTTTCAGTAAGCAATCTTCTGCTTCTCAGCTCAAAAGGTAATGTTATTGAGAATAATTTTACTGATTCTAATAAAGCCCTAAAGAGATTTTTGTTAAATGGCTGATATGAGTGGTGTCTGCAGCTCTGATAAAAAGATGGGTAGTCCTGTATAATGTAGAATGTGGCACCGAAAAAAAATACTTATCCATATTATTTGCAAATGAAACATACAACTTGTACACATCTTACTGTTTCTGGTTTGATTTTGAGAGTGCAAAACAGACTACAAGTACTGGCAATTACTCCCTTTTGTTCAACTCATATTTTCTGAATTGATTGGGTAACAGATTTAACCACGGACATGACACTCAAAAGAACAAAAGACCAACCTCTTATACACAAATTGCAACCTTGGAGAAGGACACCTTATAATTGCCATTGTGAATGCTTTATCAGGTCAGTGGGCGTATATTAAACTAGATATTTCCCTTAAAAGTATTTACCACCACATTGATAGACTTGCAAGTAGATGGACGTGTAGTTGGAAAATATTTGAAGAAAAAACCAATAGAAGATTGACTTGAAATATTTTTTTCTGACTACCACTATGGCCTCAATGCATTTTACTCTGGTAAAGATTTTACTCCTCTACCTAATGACAGGATTCTGTCATGCTAATGATGAGGTATGCAGAGCCTCCATTGGAATAGGAACTTGCCCTCCTGCTTGGATCCAATGGAAGGATAAATGCTTCAAAGCCACTAAGGAGAAACTAACATGGTCTCAAGCTCATGGTGAATGTTCCAAGATGGGAGGGGTTATGGCCACACCCAATTCTACTGATGATACTCAGCGACTACTTAGTATCACTCATAATGAGCATTTCTGGATTGATTGCAATGATCTTGTACAGACAGGTGAGTAACGAAGCCTTTATTCTCTTCATAGCTGACATAATAGATCAACAGGTTAGATTCAAACAAGTTATCCAAAGTTAGACACACATCATGAACATTGAGGAGAGTGTGATTAATATGCAAGTTAGGTGTCTATTTATTAACAAGTTTTGATGTAATAAAGCAATGATCAGCCAAACTTGTATGTCTCTTTCTATTTGATCAAAGGGGTATGGGAGTGCAAGGAGGGAGAAACTGCCATCTACTACAGAGACTGGGCTGACAATGAGCCTAATAATTATTTAGGTAAAAATGAACACTGTGCTAAGTATGCAGCAGGACGGAATGGCTGGAATGACGTACCATGTTCTGCGTTACAGCTTGCAGTGTGCAAGAAACCTGTACCATCTCTTCACTTCTAACATGTCTAAGGCTTCAATTGGACATTATACCTATATTCATACCATGAGCAACAATCTTTGTTTGATCAAAGGGGTATGGGAGAGCAAGGAGGTAGAAACTACCATCTAAAAGTGAGACTGGGCTGTGGATTTAAGCCTAACACTTATTAGGGTATGAAAGAAGACTGTGTTAAAGGCACAGTACACGCTTGGTAATTGGAGCCTACTGATTGTGTTAATCCTATATAAATGTAGGTAAAGACAATCAAACTAACCTGTGAAAATTTCACTTCAAAAGGTGGTCACGTTTTTGAGATATCACTGAAAAACCGCAGCGAATATTTCCAAGCAGGAAGAGTATTCCCCATAGGAGTACACAGTCTGAGAAGCGTTTCTGCTTTTCAGATTCAAATTTTGGGGAATAAAAAGTGATATAATTTCCATAACCGTAGTACTGTGAAGTTAAAAGTTTCTTAAAATTCATTATACTACCCAAGGCTGCTGTAATTCTTACCAAGTAAGTTTTTATTGCCATTAATTTTCAGAGTCATTACCAAACGTGTACTGTGCCTTTAAGTTCAGGTACAAGACAGGGGAGAATGGCTGGAATGACATAACCTGTGAATAATTGGCAGAGCTTGCAGTGTGAAAGAAGTATGTAGAATCACAACTTTATTTGTAAGTGGCTAATTTGGCTAAAATAATCAAATAAATCAGTCACTTTGCTAAGTATTTATGTGCCTTATCAAATTAAACAAGCTTTAAACTGCATTGCAATAAAGTCACTTAAGTGCAGCTTTAAAAAAGGGGGGTATTATGTAAGAAATAGGATTGACCCCTCACCCCAACCACTATTATATCTTTAATACAGACTGGCAGACTAAAACTAATTATCAACAGTATGTCACATAAGTAAAAATACTTCTTCTTTTTTTTATTGATTGAAAAATGTATATCTCATTATATTCATGATCTAGAGCCAAATTCTTACTGGTCCATTCACCATCACATGCCAGATGCTATTTTTGCCCTAGACCAAGCAAACACACGCCAGTATTTATGTACAGCTTAAATATGCATGCGTGCACAGTAGACTGTCGCTTTGGTAAGCATCTACTACCAATGCGCTTTACAAAGCAATCATGAAACTGTCGCATGCCCTAACATTGCCCTGTCTACATACACATAAATAAATGGCAGCAAACGTAAATGTCAATCCGTGTTTTCCCAAGCTCAATGATGCCAAAGTAGAGAATGAGGTATAGTCAAACAAATTCAACATGGTTTATTTGGAGTGGACAGTTGGTATTAGATCCCTCTGGTATAGACCTGAGTACCGATGATGTCACAGTTTGGTTACCACTTTGCAGAAGAATTGGAAACCATTGTGTCTCTGTACAACTGTCAGACATGCAGTACCCAGTTACATCACTTAATGCAGTCAACAAAATGTGACATCATCAGTACAGGGGGTCTTCAGCTGAGCTAGTATCGACTGTCCATCCTCAAACCATGCTATATTTGTATAATAAAAGCTCTCTGATAGTATGCTCTTAAATTATATTTTGCAACAAAATTCTTGTTTTTTTTTTACATTTTTAAAAAGAATTTGTTTCTACTAAGCAAATAGTCAATAGCCAAAAAGCTGCTATAAAATGTACATCTTACATCTATGACTTTCAATATACAGGTATAATATTCAACCCTTTGAATATAACTAGTGTACAACAGAGTTGGAGCACAACAGGCTGCTTCATACTTAAACAAACTGGGGGGAACCAGTCCAGCAATGATATGAGCAATGATATGAAAATATTGTGCACTTTGTGGTAAAAGCATGAAACTTGGCACACATGTACTTTGTACCAAAACATGAAATTTTAGATATAGTGCCATCTCTGAATTGGCCTGTGGTGGCCTTGGCAGCCATTTTCCAAAATGGCCACCATTTCTGATATAAAACTACATAACTCGGAAAGTAAGAGGCCTGGAATCTTCATTCCACTGGTTATGTATATGTTTGTCCAACAGTTAAAAAATGCATCATTGAGTGTGTCAGACTATTAGGTCTGCCAATTTCAAAATGGCGTCCTTATTCTTCAAAATGGCAGTCTTACAGTCAAAAATACTATAATAAAGAACTTAACGGCATAATCTGGTACACCCAATTATGCCTTTTTTGAACTGTTTGCCCCTGTAGACATAAACATAGCCACTAGACTGAATATTCTAGGCCTCTTACTTTCCGAGTTAAGTAGTTTTATATCAGAAATGACGGCCATTTTCCAAAATGGCCACCAAGGCCAGCACAGGCCAATTATGAGACAAAATATAAATTTTCCCATTGACCCTGGGTAGCATCTTGCCCGTCAGGAATATCATTATAATGTACGAGGTCACCCCTCTGTAAACATATGTAACATGGTCTATATAGCTAGAACTCAATTGTATTACTGAATGCCCAGCGGTTTCAGTGTTTAAGTTTTAACCTAGCTATAAGTTTCAAGAATACTGTCAAAAACAGAGCTTTGCTTCAGAACTGTGGTTAATTACCTTTGTTTTGACAGTTTACATAATAAACCATGATAGGTGTCATTTTAAAGGTTGTGTACAACATTGGTAAGACTAAAAAAAATAAAAGCGTTCACAGATTTGCACATAACTTACATGGTATGAAGATGGCCGTTGAGAAGTTTTTGAGAAATTAGTAAAACAATTAGTTTTTATCAAGGTGATAAAATTTGATGTTTGAAAACAGCTGAAAACATAAAAAGGGTATTTTACCGTTTTCTTGTGACTCTGATGACTGATTGACTTGAATTTTCACAGGTTTGTTATCTCATGGATATGTTGTGTTACACAAAGTGTGGATACTGGTATTTTACATCTACGAATGTTGTACACATGCTTTAACAGAGGCAAAAAAATTCACATTACTACAACTTGACACTTGATGACGTCATCTTTACATAATCATTACCCTGGTGGTAGTTCCAGGGCATTAAGATCTAAGTGAGTACTAATTGCAATTGATTTTAGATGTTAACCCTATTTTATCGACATAATGCATTTTTAAGCTGTCACCTGCCAGTGAGGGGTGCTATTATCGATTGATGTCATCATTTTATTTGATAAGGTCAATTGTCATGCATACTCATGAAAATCGTTCAACTTCTCAAAGAGCCAAATAAGGGGCATGGGATTATTGTACCACTTCAAGCTCCAGTACATTCTCTAGATATCCTCTACATATTTGGCGTTTTTTATGATAAAAAAATTTAGAAAATGGTTTTTGCCTGACTCAGTTGGATGCTGAGCACGATCACAATGTTTTTTGTCTTTTGACAAACGGGAACATTTGCTGTAAGAAACATTTATTCTGAGGCAACGTACACATCTATATAATAAATATTTTTTACACCAAATGCAAGAAATCATTTACGAATGTTCTCTATTGTAAAGATTTAGTGTTAACTACATTTGAGAATATCACCACCCTCAGATAAAATGGAATCGTCCCAGCAGTCTTAGCGACGGCCAGGATAAACACCTGTATTTGAATCTTGTACTTGAATGCAAGCGTAATATGGTACAAAGGTCATATTGAGGGAAGCTCTTGGTTGGACATCGAAAAAGAACCATTCATTTGCTGCCCAACCTGTGTTGTCTGCAGTAGGTCTGACAAAATATATATGTTTTCGTGATCTGCATACCAGCATATCCAAGAGCCACCCCCCCCCCATTTTCGTCCCAAACTGGACGAAAAATTAAGAAACACAATAAACCTGGAAGTTACAGACCCGACAAGGCAGTTGGCCTGACAGCCTCCGCATGCGGACAGTAATACAAGTGCAGATGACCTACACAGAGTAGAAGTACGGGCATCATGCTCAGTGTGTACACACACATTACGCACAGTGCTTTGATGAACAGTACATCTATACGGGTGGGTTTACGGCATCTTTTTCGCAGTGAAAACTGGGACTGCCTTAAGCAAGGCTCTATTTCACATATCTGGTTATTAAACTGTGTCCCCAATGTGTTTTTAAATCGGCATGTCATGGTTTTTCTGCATTTAACTGTTAATCAAAATGTGCATTTTCATCAACTGTCCATGTAGGTTTGATACAACAATTACATTGAAAATAATATTTGTGACTTAAATACAAAATTTGTTTTGTGTGCATTTATTTTATGTACTTAGTTTTCCTTTTTTCTGAAAAAAAAGTAGATTTTCTGGAAAAAAAAGTAGATTTTCTGAAAAAAAAGTAGATAACATTATTGTGTATTATTTTCTAATGAAACATTACATTTTATCCACAACTCAGTATTTCTGGTTGGATTTTGAGAGTGTAAAACAGACTACATGTGCTAGAAATTACAAAACAGCTCGCTTTTGTTCAAATCATACCTCCCATCTAGAAGCAAATTTTCTGCATTTCAGATTGGGTTACATTGTGGGTGACAGGTTTGTACATGTTAACCATGGAAACATCACGCAAAAGAACAATGAACCAAAAGAACAAAACACCAGCCTCTTTTACACAAGCTGCAACCTTGTAGAAGGACACCTCATGATTGCCATTGTGAATGTTTTAACATGTCAGTGGGCGTACATTAAAATAGATATTTCCCCTAAAAGTATTTTCCACCACATTAATAAACTTGCAAGTACATAGATGTATAGTAGGGAAATACTTGACCAGAAAACCAAAAGAAGATTGACTTGGAAAAAAATTCTGACTGTTACTATGGCCTCAATACATTTTACTTTGGTGAAGATTCTACTCCTCTACTTTAAATCATTGTACCACTTCAACAGTCCAAGCTCCAGTTTAGCCCAAAAGATAAGGTCAAACTGGGGTCTAGTCAATGGAACTTTAATCTCTATTTTTTATCAGTCATTCTGATGATGTATATACTGTGAAATCCACTATGTAGTTCAGGTGCTAGGATTGTTAGAAATACTGATCTTTGGATTGTTGTTAAATTAACATAAATGAGGTCATCATGATTTCACACTTGTTGGTACATCTTTTTAAGAGGGTTGTGGTAAGTCAGATGTTTCAAAGTTATGTGAACTTTAAAAGTGTTCCATTTACATGCAGAGAAACGTGGAATGATGTACATGAATACATTTTAAAATCCATTATGTAGTTCAGGAGTTGTGATTTTGTGAAACTTTCAATCAATTTAATTTGACACTTAATGACATCATCATGATGTCACTGTAAGATGCATACCTTTAGATAATTGTAGTCGATTGTAATTATTCTTCACAATCTTTCTTTCAGATTAATTATTTTTAAGAGAGCTCGAGGTGCACAACAATTTCCGATGTTATGGTGTTTAACTTTCTAAACACTGGCAGAATAAATTGTTATCTTATTAATTATCTTATCTTAATTGTCTACATGCTCGGAAAGTTTCATCCAGATCACAATCAAGGAGAGACCCAAAAGAAAAAATAAATATACAAAAACTAGAGCTAAATAGTATTCACAAATACCCAGCAAGTTTGGTAACATCATCTTGACTTGATTACAAATTTATCAATTGAGCTTAAAGATTTTTATAAATAAGTAGGATGGTCAAATGGATTTTGAGATAAGCCTAAATCAAAATTACATTCCAATGATTCTTATTTTAATTTCCTGTTTGGACTGAAAGAAAGGTCAAACAGGGTCATATTTTTATATGAAATGCCACATGGTCTGTACAATTCAAGATTGCAAAAAAAAAATGAATTTATGCTACATGGTTCAGGAGATAGTAATTATTATTTAATTTTTTATTTTTTACATGTGCACGCTATGCAATTCAAAAAACACAAAAATATTCAAAAATAGATTACACAATTGTGAACTTTTTCCCCCAATACCCAATGTTGCATTTATATTCTGTCGATAGCCAACATATTCTCTTTGGATTTGAAATTCATGTTTCACAAATGCTTTTAATCAAACAAGTAGAGGTAAATTTTCTGCACAGGTTTGTTTCTTTTCACTTTGAAAACAGAACTCAAAAATCACAAAGAAACAAAGAACAAAAGACCAGCCTTTTGTACACAAACTTTGTCCTTGGAGAAGGACACCTAATAATAATCTGTTTGAAAAGTGTATCCTTCTGACAAACACTGTTACTTTCTTATAACTAAAGTGAATGCTTTAGGAAACAGTAAGTGTATCAAAGAATAGATAATTCTCTTTATAAGGTTGCTCAAGTATTTACCACAACAGTGATAGATTTATTGAATAATGCTCAATGAGTTAACTTGTGTAAATTGTAATTTGTTGTCATAAATAAAACAATTTGAGTAGAAAGTGATGATCAGGGAATGTTGTTGTTGACATTTAAATGATATGTTATGCTATCCTCAATAGATTTTCAGTAAATAATCTTCTCTTCTCAGCTCAAAAGGTAATGTTATTGAGAATAATTTTACTGATTCTAATAAAGCCCTAAAGAGATTTTTGTTAAATGGCTGAGTGGTGTCTGCAGCTCTGATAAAAAGATGGGTAGTCCTGTATATGAAGAATGTGTTGCAGAAAGTAGAATAACCGCACCCCAGCCCAACTCCACCCCAGATCTAAAGTTGTGGGATGGTTTATAAATGTTGAGCTAATCCAAGATGTCAGAAGGGTCTTTTCCGGAGATCCATCAGCATAACTGCCTAGAAATGATTCTTCTAGATGATGTAAAAACGCCAATGCAAAAGGTATCAATGAATTATTGATTGATTTCAGAATGATACTTTTCTTTTCCTTGTAAATTGTGACTTCATTTTTGGACATGACAGGATCAGGACCTAACTCTGACACTATTATATACAGAATGAGCCTGGAACAATTCCATGACAATGTTTTGCCTTTTGTTCTCCCAGGATCTCTCAATTTCAACAATAGCACTGGTAGTTCTCAAAAGTCATTTCTTTGCAACTAGACTTACATTAATGTAATTCAACACCTGAAGATGTCATCATGACATCACTGCGATATGCAACCCTTTAGATTTACTGTTAACATGCCATAAAGTCTAATCTGGATCACACTTCTATGAAATCCAACAAAGTAATTTGAATGAAACATGTCAAATTGTTATGGAGCTCAGACCAAGAAAGGTCTTTGAAAAATCAACAATTCAAAAATACATATGTATCTCAAAATAACTTTAAAGGTATTGTACACTTTTGGTAACAGCTCAAAATCAGTGTCCACATTTTGTGTGATTAAACATATGCATGAACAAACAAACCTGTGAAAGTTTGAGCTCAATTGGTCATCGAGGTCACAAGAAAATAGTGAAAAGAGATCTTATGTGTTTTCTGTTTTTTTCAAATTATCGCGCGCGATAATTACTATAGTTTTACTCGTTTCTCAGAAACAATAGCATTTTAGGCAGAAATATTTTAAGGAACCCTTTCCACCATTACTTACTTAAGTTATGTGTGAATCTCTGAACATTGTGTTTTTCGATCTTACCAATAGTGTACAGGGCCTTTAAAACAAAAAACGATAATCGCTTTTGCAGGATACACTGTCAAAAAAACAATAATGAACAAGAAAAGTTTTTTAATTAGTGTCCATGATTTTTTGTTTAAATGGCATGTCATGGGTTTTTGTGCTTTTAACTGTTTTTCCAAATTTACATTTTTATCAACTGTCCATGTAGGTCTAAAACAATTATATTAATATTAATATTTTTTTAAATACTTAATAACAGAATTTTTGTTTTTACATCCTTTTTCACGTATTTGGTTGTTTCAAAAATAAAAATAAAACAAACAATATTGTGTATTATTTGCAAACAAAACATACAACTTGTACACATCTTTCTGGTTTGATTTTGAGAGTGTAAAACAGATTACAAGTACTAGCAATTACTAAACAGCTCGCTTTTGTTCAACTCATATTTTCCCTCGTAGTAGCAAATTAATTGAATTGATTGGGTAACAGGTCTAACCATGGAAATATCACACAAAAGACCAACCTCTTGTATTGAAACCTCACAAATTGCAACCTTGGAGAAGGACACCTTATAACTGCCATTGTGAATGCTTTATCAGGTGAGTGGGCGTACATTAAACTAGATATTTCCCTTAAAAGTATTTACCACCACATTGATAGACTTGCAAGTAGATGGACGTGTAGTTGGGAAATATTTGAAGAGAAAACCAATAGAAGATTGACTTGAAATATTTTTTCTGACTACCACTATGGCCTCAATGCATTTTACTAAGGGAAAGATTTTACTCCTCTACCTAATGACAGGATTCTGTCATGCTAATGATGAGGTATGCAGAGCCTCCATTGGAGTAGGAACTTGCCCTCCTGCTTGGATCCAATGGAAGGATAAATGCTTCAAAGCCACTAAGGAGAAACTAACATGGTCTCAAGCTCATGGTGAATGTTCCAAGATGGGAGGGGTTATAGCCACACCCAATTCTACTGATGATACTCAGCGACTACTTAGTATCACTCATAATGAGCATTTCTGGATTGATTGCAATGATCTTGTAGAGACAGGTGAGTATCAAAGCCTTTATCCTCTTCATAGCTGACATAATAGATCAGACAGGTTAGATTCAAACAAGTTATCCAAAGTTAGACACACATCATGAACATTGAGGAGAATGTGATTAATATGCAAGTTAGCTGTCTGTTTATTAACAAGTTTTGATTTAATAAAGCAATGATCAGCCAAATGTCTCTTTCTATTTGATCAAAGGGGTATGGGAGTGCAAGGAGGGAGAAACTGCCATCTACTACAGAGACTGGGCTGACAGTCAGCCTGATAATTGGTTTGGTAGTGACCACTGTGTTAAGTACATGTACAAGACTGATAAGAAAGGCTGGAATGACATACCGTGTTCTTCAGAGGAGTTTGCAGTGTGCAAGAAACCTGTACCATCACTTCACTTCTAACGAGTCTAAGGCTTCAATTGGACATTATACCTCTACTCATACCATGAGCAACAATCTTTGTTTGATCAAAGGGGTATGGGAGAGGTCACTGCATACAAAGTTTGATTGCATACTACTAAGTAATATGAACTAGTAGATAAATTAAATTGATGTTGTGTTTAAAAGTTCATTTGATTGGTTGAGTGGAAAGAAAGTCTTTATTTAGGTTAGTCTGGATTATGCAGACCTAGGCCACTTGTCAGTTTCTCAGAGTATGGACCTTTATTGAGGTTTCTTTGCACTCAGTCATCTCATGGGTTTATAGAATAAAATGGAGGTAAACAGTCTTCATAGGCAAAGACATACTGTATACATGTTCATCAACAGTGGATAAGTCAAATATAGGTATGGGAGTGCAAGGAGGGAGAAACTGCCATCTACTACAGAGACTGGGCTGACAATGAACCTAAAAAGTATTATGTTGATGACCACTGTGTCAAGTACCGGTACCAGACTGATAAGAATGGCTGGAATGATGTAGGGTGTTCTGGGTTCAACCTTGCAGTGTGCAAGAAACCTGTACCATCTCTTCACTTCTAACATGTCTAAGGCTTCAATTGGACATTATACCTATATTCATACCATGAGCAACAATCTTTATTTGATCAAAGGGGTATGGGAGTGCAAGGAGGTAGAAACTACCATCTAAAAGTGAGACTGGGCTGTGGATAAGCCTAACACTTTTTAGGGTATGAAAGAAGACTGTGTTAAAGGCACAGTACACGCTTGGTAATTGGAGCCTACTGATTGTGTTAATCCTGTATAAATGTAGGTACAGACAATAAAACTAACCTGTGAAAATTTCACTTCAAAAGGTGGTCACGTTTTTGAGATATCACTGAAAAACCGCAGCGAATATTTCCAAGCAGGAAGAGTATTCCCCATAGGAGTACACAGTCTGAGAAGCGTTTCTGCTTTTCAGATTCAAATTTTGGGGAATAAAAAGTGATATATTTTCCATAACCGTAGTACTTTGAAGTTAAAAGTTTCTCAAAATTCATTATACTACCCAAGGCTGCTGTACTTCTTACCAAGTAAGTTTGTATTGCCATTAATTTTCAGAGTCATTACCAAATGTGTACTGTGCCTTTAAGTTCAGGTACAAGACAGGGGAGAATGGCTGGAATGACATAACCTGTGAATAATTGGCAGAGCTTGCAGTGTGAAAGAAGTATGTAGAACCACAACTTCATTTGTAAGTGGCTAATTTGGCTAAAATAGTTAAATGAATCAGTCACTTTGCTAAGTATTTATGTGCCTTATCAAATTAAACAAGCTTTTAACTGCATTGCAATAAAGTCACTTAAGTGCAGCTTTAAAAAAGGGGGGTATTATGTCAGAAATAGGATTGACCCCTCACCCCAACCACTATTATATCTTTAATACAGACTGGCAGACTAAACTAATTATCAACAGTTTGTCACATAAGTAACAATATATATATTTTTTTTTAATGATTGAAAATTGGTATAACTACATGTATATCTCATTATATTCATGATCTAGAGCCAAATTCTCACTGGTCCATTCAACATCACATGCCAGATGCTATTTTTGCCCTAGACCAAGCAAACACACGCCAGTATTTATGTACAGCTTAAATATGCATGCGTGCACAGTAGACTGTCGCTTTGGTAAGCATCTACTACCAAAGCGCTTTACAATGCAATCATGAAACTGTCGCATGCCCTAACATTGCCCTGTCTACATACACATAAATAAATGGTAGCAAACGTAAATGTCAATCCCCATTTTCCCAAGCTCAATTATGCCAAAGTAGAGAATGAGGTATAGTCAAACAATATCAACATGGTTTATTTGGAGTGGACAGTTGATATTAGATCCCTCTGGTATAGACCTGAGTACCGATGATGTCACAGTTTGGTTACCACTTTGCAGAAGAATTGGAAACCATTGTGTCTCTGTACAACTGTCAGACATGTAGTACCCAGTTACATCACTTAGCAATGCAGTAAACAAACTGTGACATCATCAGTACAGGGGGTCTATTTGAAGTTGACAAACTTCCAATACCTCCAGCTGAGCTAGTATCGACTGTCCACCCTCAAACCATGTTATATTTGTATAATAAAAGCTTTCTGATAGTATGCTCTTAAATTATTTTTTGCAACAACATTCACGTTTTTTAAAAACAGTTTTTAAAGGAATTTGTTTACGGCGTCTTTTTCGCAGTGAAAACTGGGACCGCTTTGAGCAAGGCTCTATTTCACATATCTGGTTATTAAACTGTGTCCCCAATGTGTTTTTAAATCGGCATGTCATGGTTTTTCTGCATTTAACTGTTAATCAAAATGTGCATTTTCATCAACTGTCCATGTAGGTTTGATACAACAATTACATTGAAAATAATATTTGTGACTTAAATACAAAATTTGTTTTGTGTGCATTTATTTTGTGTACTTAGTTTTCCATTTTTCTGAAAAAAAAGTAGATAACATTATTGTGTATTATTTTCTAATGAAACATTACATTTTATCCACATCTCAGTATTTCTGGTTGGATTTTGAGAGTGTAAAACAGACTACATGCACTAGAAATTACAAAACAGCTCGCTTTTGTTCAAATCATACTTCCCATCTAGAAGCAAATTTTCTGCATTTCAGATTGGGTTACATTGTGGGTGACAGGTTTGTATATGTTAACCATGGAAACATCACGCAAAAGAACAATGAACCAAAAGAACAAAACACCAGCCTCTTTTACACAAGCTGCAACCTTGTAGAAGGACACCTCATAATTGCCATTGTGAATGCTTTATCAGGTCAGTGGGCGTACCTTAAAATAGATATTTCCCCTAAAAATATTTTTCACCACATTAATAAACTTGCAAGTACATAGACGTATAGTAGGGAAATATTTGAGAGAAAACCAAAAGAAGATTGACTTGAAACAAAATTCTGACTGTTACTACGGCCTCAATACATTTTACTTTGGTAAAGATTCTACTCCTCTACTTTAAATCATTGTACAACCTCAACAGTTCAAGCTCCAGTTTAACCCAAAAGATAAGGTCAAACTGGGGTCAAGTCAATAAAACTTTATTTTTTATTTTTTATGACTCATTCCTATGAAGCATATACTGTGAAATCCACTATGTAGTTCAGGTGCTATGATTTTTAGAAATACTGAACTTTGAATTAATGTTAAATTAACATAAATGAGGTCATCATGATTTCACACTTGTTGGTACATCTGAATAAGAGGGTTGTGGTAAGTCAGATGTTTCAAAGTTATGTGAACTTTAAAAGTGTTGTATTTACATGCAGAGAAAAATAGAATGATGTACATGAATACATGTTAAAACCATTGTGTAGTTTAGGAATTGTTATATTGTGGAACTTTCAATCAATTTAATTTGACACTTAATGACATCATCATGATGTCACTGTAAGATGCATACCTTTAGATAATTGTAGTGCGATTGTAATTATTCTTCATAATCTTTGTTTCAGATTAATTATTTTTAAGAGAGCTCGAGGCGCAAAACTATTTCAAATGTTACGGTGTTTAACTTTTTAAACACTGGCTGAATAAATTGTTATTTTAATTATCTTATCTTAATTGTCTACATGCACGGAAAGTTTCATCCAGATCACAATCAAGGAAAAACCCGAAAAGAAAGAAATATACAAAAAAAATAAAGCTAAATAGTATTCACAAATACCCAGCAAGTTTGGTAACATCATCTTGACTTGATTACAAATTTATCAATCGAGTTTAATGATTTACATAAATAAGTAGGATGGTCAAATGGATTTTGAGATAAGCCTAAATCAAAATTACATTCCAATGATTATTTTAATTTCCTGTTTAGACTGAAAGAAAGGTCAAACAGGGTCATATTTTTATATGAAATGCCACATGGTCTGTACAATTCAAGATTGCAAAACAAATTTCAATTTATGCTACATGGTTCAGGAGATAGTAATTATTATTTAATTTTTAATTTTTTACATGTGCACGCTATGCAATTAAACAAACATAAAAATATTAAACTAGACATTGAGTTTTTGTCAATTACAAAAACAAGGTGTTCGTGAGTGATGTCATCAAGTTGTGATTGATTGAATTGGTGACAAAATTTTACCTTATCAATCCAATTTCTGGTTCAGGAGTTATATTTATTCAATATAAAACTTCAACTGCCGGTTTGAACCAGAAGTCAATGTCAAATGAGATCATATTCTGTGTATTGTTTCTTAAGTTGTTACATATCATCCCAACGATGTTTAGATTGTAAAAATCCAATACGTGGTTCAGAAGTTATGAATTTTTATAACATAAAATTTAAACTTCCGGTTTTTACCGGAAGTCAAGGTCAAACCGGTCACATTTTGACTAGTGCGGGTCAATTTAATTAAGACCTTTCAGATGATGCATGAATTGTAAAAATCCAATGTGTGGTTCAGGAGTTATGATTTTAAAATATTAACTTTCATTTTCCCGTTTAAACCGGAAGTCAAGGTCAAATGGGTTCACAATTTGCAAAGCGTGTGTTAAGTTTATTAAGACAATTCCGATAACGTAAAGACGATAACAATCCAGGTGTGATTTAGGAATTATGAATTTTTCAAATATTAAATTTCAACTTCCGGTTTGAGCCGGAAGTTGACAAAATTGACAAAATTTTACCTTATCAATCCAATTTCTGGTTCAGGAGTTATATTTTCCACTTCCGGTTTGAACCGGAAGTCAAGGTCAAATGGGGTCAAATTGTGTGTAGCGATTGTTGAACTTTCAACGACCTGTCCGATGTTTTATAGATTGTAAAAATCCAACATGTGGTTCAGGAGTTAAGATTTTTACAAATATTAAACTTTGATTTAGTGTAATTTGATACCTGATGATGTCATCATGACATCATCAAGTCTGTGTCGTCTTGATACTGAGGTTCAATTGTCTGACAAGTTTCAATGTTCGATTCACTTTCAATCTTGAGTTATGCTGTAAAAAAGGCAAAAAAATGATTTTTTGACGGAACAATTCCGAAGGCAAACTTCGACCCAGGGTAACGACCTGGAAGTAAAGATCATACGATTTTGGTGTAAACTTTTCAAATGTTGCCCCAGTCTTCAACTACATGATGCCCAATTATGAACAGCGTAGCTTTCAAATTGCTAAAACTACAGCAAAAGGCAAATGGTCATTTTTCAACTTTAAAAACCATGTAATTTGACACCAGATGACGTCATCATGACGTCATGACAAGTGTTATGTCTTCATATTGAGGTACATTTGACTGATGAGTTTCAAGGTTGAATTCAGTTTCAATCTTGAGTTATGTTGCCGAGAAGAGTTCTACGGAAGAAGATGATGAAGAAAAAAAAAAAAAAAAACTAGACGTACATTGTTTATAAACAACAAACACACAGGTGTTCGTGAGTGATGTCAGATTGTGTTTGAATGAAATGGGGACGACATTTAACATAGCAATTAAATGTCTGGTTCAGAGGTTAGAATGTTTTCAAAGGTAAAATCTCGTTTGCGGTTTTGGAATTCAAGGTCAAGTAGGGTCATATGTGTGTTATGTTGGTGATGTTTGTGAAGTTAATTGCGATGATTTAAATGATTGTGAAAATGCAATGATTGGTTCAGATGTTAGATTTTTTTTCGAATGAAATATATGAATTTTCGGTTTGAGTGGGATGTCATGATGGAATGGGTATACATTTATTGTTGATTTGTTGGCATTTTGAAGGCCTGAGCAATGATGTATAAAATGTGGGAAATTAATGTGCGGTAAGGTTGTTTGATTTGGGTCAAATATATGTGGTGGAAGCAATGTGCCGAAATCGTATGCAATACTGTAATGTTCATGAGCTATCAAATATTGAGACCGAAGTAACCGTAATTGTTGCATGGCGCTATCCAATGCGATAGTTCAAACACGTTCATGTGGGGTTACAATGCTAACTGTTGGGACATGATAACAATTTCATGATAATGTGCTGTTTGCGGTTTGCTTGTGTCTGCATTGAAAGTCAGTGTTATTGTTCGCGAGTGTCCTTGCGTGACTTCGATCGCGTTTTGTTATTGCTATTTTAAGACCTGCGGTGTGACCTTTCAATTACAAATTGTTCATTAAGTTGGAATTGCCGATTGTTGAATCATGTTTTTGTTGCGGTAGGGGGGTGTTATCGCACTTGATGTACATGTAAGTTGCAGCGAATGTACGCGACTTTCCTGAAAGAAATTGCTCTTTAATGTGCATTTGTTTCGTCAAAACTCGACGAGTAATATGGCTGAAACTGTTACTGTTAAATGGTAATAAATTGTAGCGAATGGAGTGGGTCACTTTGCAACGGCCGTTATTGATTTATTAGAAATAAATGAAACTTGGCATATACTTAAATTGTAATATGAAGGCGGCATTTGCACAGTTAGGTTATGATGATGTTATTTGGTGTCGAATTGTAAGGGTTGTAATGTTGGAAATGACCATTGACGTTAGCCTGTAGTTTTGTCAATGTGAAAGCTATGATGTTTATTATAAGGGAACTGATTGATAAAGACATGTATAGGTAATGTCATTTGAAAAGTGAACACAAAATTCGTATGATCGTTACTTCTGGTTGATCCGGAAGGTCAGCGTTTGCTGGTTTTTTCTTCGTCAACATAATAGGTTTTGTGGGTTTATCAACTGTATAACTCAAGATTGAAATTGAATTGAACATTGAAACTCAGCAGACAAATGAACCTGAACATTAAAGCGACACCAATTTCATGCGTCATGATGACGTCATTAAGGTTTACTACATTAAACTGAATATTAATATATGCAAAAAATCATAGCTATCGATCGACATGTTGGATATTTGCAATGGACATATTATCAAAAGGTTGCTAATAGGTGAATGTATGCCACACTTTATGTGTGTCCAGTGACATCAACTTCCAGTTTAATCTGGGAAGTGACATTGTAATGGAAACATATCACATGAACTACTAACCATTTTGGCATCAATGTTGTAGCAGGTTATGGATTTGTGGGCCTTCGCAAATTTGCGCACAGAAATGAAACATTGTTATCTTTAAATCTGCTATAACCGGAGGTTAATGCGCATGTATTTGTTGATATATATTTATCGATCAATCATAATTTGTTATTCAATGTTGGACAAATCACCGTAATACAATGTGAATAATACTGAATGCTAAAATATGGTGAAAGTGAAAGTACATATATATGTCATCAATGTGATAAAAAGGTGAACTTTAAAGAAATGGCAACTTCTAGGTCCTGTGAGATGCAATAGTTTGTGTTCCCCAGCCTATGGACGGACAGGCAAAAATGACAGACATACATAAGAAGGCAGGACATAACGGGTGTAAGACCGAAATAAGGCCGTTGTTATTTCCATAATATACAGGAAGTTCATACAGTATTTTAGCGTTGATTTAAAAGACGAGTTTTTAGTTTTTTAGTAAAAATGGAATGAGTTGGTAATGATTTGAAAGTGTCATCCAGACTATTCCAGAATAAAGTGCCACGCTGGACGACCTTATTTTTGGGCAACGTTTGACCTTGCAAAATAACTTGTGAAATTTTGAACTTTGAATAAACTACTGTAAATTTACCTCTTGGAAAAGTTACAGATCAAAGAAGCACACAAGTGAAGATTAGAAGTCTAAGCCTTTTTGGATTTGGACTCTCCATTAGCATGATTTTAATCAGGAACAATCTTAGTAGACAACTAACGGAAGCATTGAACACTAAAGATGGCTCATATTGAAAGCTGCATCTCCACTCCTTCCCAGGCATCAGACTCTTATCCTGCCATCAGACTCGAATGAAACTGGTAAAATAAACACAATTCAAGACATAAAACATTTCAAGATTAGATAGTAACAAGTAGAAGGTGTGCATACTGTTTTAGAAGTGAACAACTTATGAATGAAAACCTTACATCAAAGGGTTGTGAAATATTTATGCTACAATACCTAGCTTGCGGAACACATTTGTGTCAAATATAACTGACACTAGTGACAGTGCCAGCAATCATACCATATTGCCCAATTCTACCTCCTCCATGATCATACTAAACGTTCCTTAGTTTATAATAACCTCACTACTTGATAATTTAAGGATAATCTTTATTAACATAACTGTGCATTACATACGGAACACACAATCATTCTGAAAAGCGACGATGTTGAAACGAAGCTTACCGTTTTATTCACCGTGTTGCAACGATAAACACTGCCGTGAGTGCCGGTCTGAAACCCCATTGACAAGCTGATGTCACGTCCGTGCAATCTTGGTGTGTGATCAAAACATAACCAACGTTGGTCCTTTTCTGCTTGCATTTTCTCATATAATAAATGTCATACGAATCACTGAAGCAGGTGGACATCTCAGTGAAACTTCGTCTTCAATTCCATATTCACCGTTAAACCATCAGAAAGGCGAAAAGGGAACAATTTGACGCCGAACATAGCACGGGTTGAGAGGAATTCATTTCAGCTGCGCTGCGCCATTGATAAGCTTTCGTTAAAAGTTTGATGAACTGTGACATGTCCAAACGTGCACAGAAATCGTGACATACTTCTAGCCTTTAGTGAAGGCGTACCTGGTACTGTAGTAAACACAGCACAGCTTGTCGCAACTGTTGTTACGTTGGTCTGATTTCGTGCTGCTTTACATTAATAGGCAACAAGCGTCTTGTCATAAGGCTAGCTTCCACTCCGTTGCACTGGAATCAGTCGCGAGTAGTATGCCACATGCCATGTAAGGTATTGGATCGAGATTTTGATATTTTAATGGCCAATTTCACTTAGAAATATATCTCAGGTCGTATGGGGTCACCCTTTGAATGTGATTTGTACAATTCGGCCGGAGCTTTTTATGGTGCAAGTACCTTACATGTAGCATTTATGGTTCTCCGATTATGATTGTTTTTAATATTAAACGTTGATTAATTGTTATGACGTCATCGATGACGTCATCGCACCAAAACAATTTGGGTGTCATATACATACTACAATCTATATACATAGTAAGTTTCAAGACAATACCCTTCTTGGTTTATGAGAAATGAACGTTTGAAATCTGAATTTTGAACTTCCGGTTTCAACCGGAAACTAAGGTCGTATGGTGTCACATTGTGTATGTGATTTGCATAATCTGGCAAGAGATTTTTTATTGTGCAAGTATCTTACATGTAGCATTTGTGATTCTCCAATTATGATTTTTCTAAATATTAAACAGTGATTTATTGTTATGACGTCATCGATGACATCATCAAACCGAATTTCACACATACATATTTAAACACAAAGGTCTAAGTATTTGTGAAGTTTTAAGTCTAAAACGTTTATGGTTCATGAGATATGACGAGTTTTCTTTATGTAAGAAAATTCAACTTCCGGTTTTGAGCAGAAGTAAAGGTCACATGGGGTCGTACCTAATGAAAGATTTGTAGAACTGTTCAAGGGCCTTCAGATGATACAATGATTAAAGGTGTACCATATTTGGTTCATAGGATACAACGTTTCCGCCAAAAAAACCTTAAAAGTCCGTTTTCGACCGGAAGTAAAGGTCACATGGGGTCACATTCTGTGTAAGAGTTGTAAACAAAATGTTGAACTTTCATATGAAGCAAAGATCATGTATTTATCATTTATGGTTCTCTAGATATGACGATTTACAGTTTTTCTCATTATTTTTTATTTCGGATGTTATGACGTTGTCGATGACGTCATCGCCCCGAAAAAGTTGCGGTTTCGTCTTTACACTAAGGTCTAAGTGCATGATAAGTTTCAAGTCTCTAGGAGTTATACTTTTTGCGAAAATTGCGAGAGAAGGATCTCAGATAAAGTGGGGAAAAAAAAAACAGAACAGTAACAATAGGTTTTTGGGCGGAATGCCTGAACACCTAAAAACAGAACAATAACAAGAGGTGTTTGTGCTTGTATTGCACGAACACCTAAATATAGATTACACAATTGTGAACTTTTTCCCCCAGCATGCCCAGTACCCAATGTTGCATTTATATTCTGTCGATAGCCAACATATTCTCTTGGGATTTGAAACTCTATGTTTCACAAAACTTTGAAAACAGAACTCAAAAATCACAAAGAAACAAAGAACAAAAGACCAGCCTTTTGTACACAAACTTTGTCCTTGGAGAAGGACACCTAATAATAATCTGTTTGAAAAGTGTATCCTTCTGACAAACACTGTTACTTTCTTATAACTAAAGTGAATGCTTTAGGAAACAGTAAGTGTATCAAAGAATAGATAATTCTCTTTATAAGGTTGCTCAAGTATTTACCACCACAGTGATAGATTTAATTGAATCTTAATGTATTAACTTGTGTAAATTATAATTTGTTGTCATAAATAAAACAATTTGAGTAGAAAATGATGATCAGGGGATGTTGTTAGTGACATTTAAATGATATTTTATGCTATCCTCAATAGTTTTTCAGTAAGCAATCTTCTGCTTCTCAGCTCAAAAGGTAATGTTATTGAGAATAATTTTACTGATTCTAATAAAGCCCTAAGGAGATTTTTGTTAAATGGCTGAGTGGTGTCTGCAGCTCTGATAAAAAGATGGGTAGTCCTGTATAATGTAGAATGTGGCACCGAAAAAAAATACTTATCCATATTATTTGCAAATGAAACATACAACTTGTACACATCTTACTGTTTCTGGTTTGATTTTGAGAGTGTAAAACAGACTACAAGTACTGGCAATTACTAAACAGCTTCTTTTGTTCAACTCATATTTTCTGAATTGATTGGGTAACAGATTTAACCACGGACACATCACTCAAAAGAACAAAAGACCAACCTCTTATACACAAATTGCAACCTTGGAGAAGGACACCTTATAACTGCCATTGTGAATGCTTTATCAGGTCAGTGGGCGTACATTAAACTAGATATTTCCCTTAAAAGTATTTACCACCACATTGATAGACTTGCAAGTAGATGGACGTGTAGTTGGGAAATATTTGAAGAAAAAACCAATAGAAGATTGACTTGAAATATTTTTTTCTGTCTACCACTATGGCCTCAATGCATTTACTCTGGTAAAGATTTTACTCCTCTACCTAATGACAGGATTCTGTCATGCTAATGATGAGGTATGCAGAGCCTCCATTGGAGTAGGAACTTGCCCTCCTGCTTGGATCCAATGGAAGGATAAATGCTTCAAAGCCACTAAGGAGAAACTAACATGGTCTCAAGCTCATGGTGAATGTTCCAAGATGGGAGGGGTTATGGCCACACCCAATTCTACTGATGATGCTCAGCGACTACTTAGTATCACTCATAATGAGCATTTCTGGATTGATTGCAATGATCTTGTACAGACAGGTGAGTAACAAAGCCTTTATTCTCTTCATAGCTGACATAATAGATCAGACAGGTTAGATTCAAACAAGTTATCCAAAGTTAGACACACATCATGAACATTGAGGAGAGTGTGATTAATATGCAAGTTAGCTGTCTGTTTATTAACAAGTTTTAATGTAATAAAGCAATGATCAGCCAAATGTCTCTTTCTATTTGATCAAAGGGGTATGGGAGTGCAAGGAGGGAGAAACTGCCATCTACTACAGAGACTGGGCTGACAATGAGCCTAATCATTATTTAGGTAAAAATGAACACTGTGCTCAGTATGCAGCAGGACGGAATGGCTGGAATGACGTACCATGTTCTGCGTTACAGCTTGCAGTGTGCAAGAAACCTGAACCATCTCTTCACTTCTAACAAGTCTAAGGCTTCAATTGGACATTATACCTATATTCATACCATGAGCAACAATCTTTATTTGATCAAAGGGGTATGGGAGAGCAAGGAGGTAGAAACTACCATCTAAAAGTGAGACTGGGCTGTGGATGAGCCTAACAGTTATTAGGGTATGAAAGAAGACTGTGTTAAAGGCACAGTACACGCTTGGTAATTGGAGCCTACTGATTGTGTTAATCCTATATAAATGTAGGTACAGACAATAAAACTAACCTTTGAAAATTTCACTTCAAAAGGTGGTCATGTTTTTGAGATATCACTGAAAAACCGCAGCGAATATTTCCAAGCAGGAAGAGTATTCCCCATAGGAGTACACAGTCTGAGAAGAATTTCTGCTTTTCAGATTCAAATTTTGGGGAATAAAAAGTGATGTATTTTCCATAACCGTAGTACTTTGAAGTCAAAATTCATTATACTACCCAAGGCTGCTGTACTTCTTACCAAGTAAGTTTTTATTGCCATTAATTTTCAGAGTCATTACCAAACGTGTACTGTGCCTTTAAGTTCAGGTACAAGACAGGGGAGAATGGCTGGAATGACATAACCTGTGAATAATTGGCAGAGCTTGCAGTGTGAAAGAAGTATGTAGAATCACAACTTTATTTGTAAGTGGCTAATTTGGCTAAAATAATTAAATAAATCAGTCACTTTGCTAAGTATTTATGTGCCTTATCAAATTAAACAAGCTTTTAACTGCATTGCAATAAAGTCACTTAAGTGCAGCTTTAAAAAAAAAAGGGGGGGTATTATGTAAGAAATAGGATTGACCCCTCACCAACCACTATTATATCTTTTATACAGACTGGCAGACTAAAACTAATTATCAACAGTATGTCACATAAGTAAAAATACTTCTTCTTTTTTTTATTGATTGAAAATTGGTATAACTACATGTATATCTCATTATATTCATGATCTTGAGCCAAATTCTCACTGGTCCATTCACCATCAAATGCCAGATGCTATTTTTGCCCTAGACCTGGTATTATTTTGTGAGCATTAATACAAAATAAGTAAGAAGAGAATAGAAACAATGGGGTTGAAAAATGAAAGAATGGTTATAAGCAATGAACATTCATTGTATGTCGAGGAAGGTGATAAAAATAAGAGAAAAAAAACATGAGCATTTTGTCTATCCTGAACTCCATTTAGGTTCAAGACATTTGGCTTGTTAAGCGTATCTCTTAACCATTACACCATGTGGGTCACACAGTGATGCTTACGATTCATAGACTTGATTTCAAGTCTGAGATCGCGGTTATTCCTCTGTATCAGGCACGAGAAACGCCCCCACAGATAAGCTATCATGGGCCAATCTAACAATGTGCGCTATTTGGCCCAATAATGTATTGGCTATCAAGTAGACTAAAAGCCACGATCGCAGGCTTGGAACCAAGTCTACACGGTTCACCGTAGTAGAGTAAATAAAGAGATTCCCTAAATTTCTTTTCTATTTGGTTTTGAGGGTTAACCGTTTGATTTTCTGCCAAATAACCGAATGAGATGGTTCAAAAGAATATGAACGGGTTATGTGTTGTTTGTGGACTCTAATGCCCTTTTCGTGTTGAACAAAAACCTTTTTCACGTAAGTTACAAGCAAACATGCCATGGTGAATCGTGTGGTGAACCGTCAGACATGCACGAAACAAGAAAGTTTGGACATGTATTTTTGGCGCAGGCACAAGGCGGTCATGCCAGGAGTCGTCATTGTAACGCCTCAGACGCTCCTGGCGCTTAGAAAGAAGTCTTTTTCGCCCACCTCAGCCACGGTGACACAGGTGAACTTGCCCTTCACGTTTACAAATCCGCTGAACAGAACTATGGGATACATTGCTGTATCAGTGATGATCAGGGAATGTTGTTGTTGACATTTAAATGATATTTTATGCTATCCTCAATAGATTTTCAGTAAATAATCTTCTCTTCTCAGCTCAAAAGGTAATGTTATTGAGAATAATTTTACTGATTCTAATAAAGCCCTAAAGAGATTTTTGTTAAATGGCTGAGTGGTGTCTGCAGCTCTGATAAAAAGATGGGTGTTTCTGTATATGAAGAATGTGTTGCAGAAAGTAGAATAACCGCACCCCAGCCCAACTCCACCCCAGATCTAAAGTTGTGGGATGGTTTATAAATGTTGAGCTAATCCAAGATGTCAGAAGGGTCTTTTCCGGAGATCCATCAGCATAACTGCCTAGAAATGATTCTTCTAGATGATGTAAAAACGCCAATGCAAAAGGTATCAATGAATTATTGATTGATTTCAGAATGATACTTTTCTTTTCCTTGTAAATTGTGACTTCATTTTTGGACATGACAGGATCAGGACCTAACTCTGACACTATTATATACAGAATGAGCCTGGAACAATTCCATGACAATGTTTTGCCTTTTGTTCTCCCAGGATCTCTCAATTTCAACAATAGCACTGGTAGTTCTCAAAAGTCATTTCTTTGCAACTAGACTTACATTAATGTAATTCAACACCTGAAGATGTCATCATGACATCACTGCGATATGCAACCCTTTAGATTTACTGTTAACATGCCATAAAGTCTAATCTGGATCACACTTCTATGAAATCCAACAAAGTAATTTGAATGAAACATGTCAAATTGTTATGGAGCTCAGACCAAGAAAAGTCTTTGAAAAATCAACAATTCAAAAATACATATGTATCTCAAAATAACTTTAAAGGTATTGTACACTTTTGGTAACAGCTCAAAATCAGTGTCCACATTTTGTGTGATTAAACATATGCATGAACAAACTAACCTGTGAAAGTTTGAGCTCAATTGGTCATCGAGGTCACAAGAAAATAGTGAAAACAGATGTGTTTTTTGTTTTTTCAAATTATCGCGCGCGATAATTACTATTGTTTTACTCGTTTCTCAGAAACAATAGCATTTTAGGCAGAAATATTTTAAGGAACCCTTTCTACCATTACTGACTTAAGTTATGTGTGAATCTCTGAACATTGTGTTTTTCGATCTTACCAATAGTGTACAGGGCCTTTAAAACAAAAAACAATAATCGTTTTTGCAGGATACACTGTCAAAAAAACAATACTGAACAAGAACAGTTTTTTAATTAGTGTCCATGATTTTTTTTTTAAATGGCATGTCATGGGTTTTTGTGCTTTTAACTACTTTTCCAAATTTACATTTTTATCAACTGTCCATGTAGGTCTAAAACAATTATATTAATATTAATATTTTTTTAAATACTTAATAACAGAATTTTTGTGTTTACATCCTTTTTCACGTATTTGGTTGTTTCAAAAAAAATAATAAAACAAACAATATTGTGTATTATTTGCAAACAAAACATACAACTTGTACACATCTTTCTGGTTTTATTTTGAGAGTGTAAAACAGATGACAAGTACTAGCAATTACTAAACAGCTCGCTTTTGTTCAACTCATATTTTCCCTCGTAGTAGCAAATTAATTGAATTGATTGGGTAACAGGTCTAACCATGGAAATATCACACAAAAGACCAACCTCTTGTATTGAAACCTCACAAATTGCAACCTTGGAGAAGGACACCTCATAATTGCCATTGTGAATGCTTTATCAGGTCAGTGGGCGTACATTAAACTAGAAATGTCCCTTAAAAGTATTTGATAGACTTGCAAGTAGATGGACGTGTAGTTGGGAAATATTTGAAGAAAAAACCAATAGAAGATTGACTTGAAATATTTTTTTCTGACTACCACTATGGCCTCACTGCATTTTACTCTGGTAAAGATTTTACTCCTCTACCTAATGACAGGATTCTGTCATGCTAATGATGAGGTATGCAGAGCCTCCATTGGAGTAGGAACTTGCCCTCCTGCTTGGATCCAATGGAAGGATAAATGCTTCAAAGCCACTAAGGAGAAACTAACATGTTCTCAAGCTCATGGTGAATGTTCCAAGATGGGAGGGGTTATGGCCACACCCCATTCTACTGATGATGCTCAGCGACTACTTAGTATCACTCACAATGAGCATTTCTGGATTGATTGCAATGATCTTGTAGAGACAGGTGAGTAACAAAGCCTTTATTCTCTTCATAGCTGACATAATAGATCAGACAGGTTAGATTCAAACAAGTTATCCAAAGTTAGACACACATCATGAACATTGAGGAGAGTGTGATCAATATGCAAGTTAGGTGTCTGTTTATTAACAAGTTTTGATGTAATAAAGCAATGATCAGTCAAACGTGTATTTCTCTTTCTATTTGATCAAAGGAGTATGGGAGTGCAAGGAGGGAGAAACTGCCATCTACTACAGAGACTGGGCTGACAAGGAGCCTAATAATTATTTTGGTAATGACCACTGTGTTAAGTATGTGTATCTGAAAGGCTGGAATGATGTACAGTGTTCTGGGTTCAACTTTGCAGTGTGCAAGAAACCTACAGTACCATCACTTCACTTCTAACATGTCTAAGGCTTCGAATCGACATATTCACACCATGAGCCAAAATCTTTACAATACAGTGTTTCACTAAAAAAAAGAAACCCATGACCCATAACTTAAGAAACATGATTTGATTTTCGAACATTATATCAGTATTTTTTTTAATTTTGTTCAATTTTTACATAGAAATGAAGTGCCACTTTTCACTTCAAAATGTTTTGTATGACAAGAAATTTGTATTTGATGTTGAGGTCACTGCATACTAAGTTTGATTGCATACTAATATGAACTAGTAGATAAAATTGATGTTGTGTCTAAAAGTTCATTTGATTGGGTGAGTGGAAAGAAAGTCTTTATTTAGGTTAGTCTGGATTATGCAGACCTAGGCCACTTGTCTGTGTCTCAGAGTATGGACCTTTATTGAGCTTTCTTTGCACTCATTCATCTCACAGGTTTTCAAAGAGTTTGCACAAAATGGAGGTAAACAGTCTTCATAGGCAAAGACATACTGTTTGTTAACAGTGGATAAGTCAATTAATTTAGTTCATCCTCAAGAACAACAGATTAGGATATATTCGCGAAAAGGCCGCCGAACTGTTAGTACCCGGTGGCGATTGGGCGAATCAAATGCTTGACCATGACAATACATAATGAAGTACTGTACAGTATATTGTCAATGAATAACACAGAAACGCACAGAATGATATGATGGGGGAAAAATTGCTCATAGGAGAATACTTCTAATCTTTATGTTGTGATCTGTTGTCAAGTACAATTTGTTCGATGTAACCAAATTTTTTATCGTTCTCTGAAAAATTGTGCTTTGGATGATATTGTATTGGAATTTTATATTTAGAGTATGAATGGGCCTAATGTAAAGTGCGTGCCTCAATCATTCTGTTGAAACCTAGGGAAACACTAACCTCACATATGGATGACGTTTTCAGTATGTAAAGTATCTAGGAAGAACAAGGGTGGGTGTGGAGGGCATTATTACCCTCCAACTAACAATTCAGGGCAGAGGAAAATTTGTAAGAATTTGGAGGTAAGCATTGTTGACTTTATTGTGTTCCAAAAATAGAGTAAAAAAATAAAGTAAGACAAAATTAATATGTAATATGCATGGTTTTTAGATTCATTTAACATTTGTGTGTTTGTGTTTTGTAATCAGAGGTTACAGTCATTAGAATGTTATATTACATACAGGCCTAAAACATTCCTGTCCATATTTTGTTCAAGGAATTGACTATAAGCAAAACAAAACAACAGCAACAAAGTATGACTACTTTTATTTTCCAATGTTATTGGAATTTGTGTACAAATTCTTGGTTGATAAATCTATCTTGGGCCTTGAGCTTCTTCCTCGGCAAGCTAACTATGACTATAGCTCTATGGTGTGGCCGTGCGTATTGCTGCCAGGTCCGAGGACGGCCCAGTCTCCGTCTCCAGCACCAGGCCTTGTTTGATGATGGAAACACCGTACAAAAATGTACACTACTCTAAAGTATTTTTGAATATTTAGCATTTTGCACAATGCTACAAAGGGTAGTTTATTTAGTGAGGTGCACCCCTACAGGTACGCGGGTGGCCAGGTTTTGTTATCAGCCAAGTTTGCGGCCAGGTTTTGAAACCGCAAGTCAATGTTTGGATTGCAAATAAATTGTTTAATAGATGTTAATTTTTGCATCGATAAAGAAATTAATTTAGTTTCACCCTTACACCAATGTGTATTAAGCACTGTATAATCAGTACTTTCCTGAGCTCTGTGAAAAAAAAAACCACAGGCAAATCACTCGGCTGGGATTTGAACCCACGACCTTTGCATTGCTAGAGCAGATGTCTTACCACTAGACCACCCAATGGCTAGAGGTAGTTCGAATCCTTTGCAGCAGGTACTGCAACGATTTAATAGATGTTAATAAATTGTTATTGGCCATTTGAGGCCAGGTTTTCGTGCCCGCGCAAAAATTTTTTCTTCATACCACACGCTGGCAATTGTATACACGCATAAGGTATGGGCACATCCCCGAATCCTCTTCACTGTTGACCCCTAGTAAGTGTGTTGTACAAAACAAAATTGCTGCCCGCGGACGTCAAGAAGTTGTTATAGACCAAGTTCACAGCCAGGTTTTGGTGCCGCATGTCAATGTCATTGTGCAACACGTCCTCTTTCAATGAAGTTTTGTACACAAAATCATATTTGAAAAAATCGTATCCCCTTAGGCTGTTCGCCGTTCTGAAAGAATGCAGTACGAAAGATTTCAGCCAGATTTATGCAGGCACTTCAGAGGTTTTCAAACACAAACAGACACGTTACTCAAATTAGTATATAGATAGATGTAAAATCAGCAATCCACAAGTAAGTGAATGTAATCTCAATAAAAGCAAAATGCAGATAACATAATCATTATATCGAATTTTGCAAAAGGTTTGCTCTGAAATATGTATTTAAAGTTTTCAAATTGGAATAAAAATGTTATACACTTTGACTGAACTATTAAACATCAATTTACAAACAATCCCATTAGTTTCCTTATTATATTGTATGACATTTCTTTTTCAAGCATTTTGGTATACAGATTGACCTGAGTTGTAACTGGTTGATTGTCTCTTAAACTCGTAATTATGAAATCCAAACTGCATGCAAGCCCCAAGCAACTGCACCATTTGTTAAACTAAATTCACCATCACAAACTTATTAGAATTTCACACGTAGACTTATATTACTTTTTCTAACATAATTTTTAAGCACCAGCAGCATATTGGGTCTTTTAGGTCACTTTGCTTTACCTTTTCTGATTTCCCTATATTTATTATACTGTAATAATTAATAATTGTTAAAGAGTAGTTAATAAAATGATTTAGCTTTAACCCTAAATCATGTAAATAGAAATGCGTGGTCAAGCACTGTATATTCAGAGTCATTCCTGGAAAAAATATAATCTTAAGTACCTCAGTCAAGATTTGAACCCACAACCATCTTCATTTAAAATAAGATGTTGTACCCATTAGACTACATTGTATAATAACAAGCTTGCCCAGTGATGCGTAGCTAGAATCCAATACACAGCTCAGTCAACAATGCTGTACAGCACCAGACGGATCTCCATACAAGTCAATGAATTTAACGTGTACAGTACATGTACATACTTTTAACTTTCATTTATATTATTTATCTCCTGGGTTGACTTGTAAAACAAAATGACTCATCTTCAGAAGTTTGACAAATTGCACATTTCAGGGATGAGAGTGGACACAAATAAAAAGTCAGGAAAAATTCGAAAAAATGTAACAGTGAGGGTGCACTCCACTAAATAAACTCCCATAGCATACAGTGCAAAATGCTAAATATTCAAAAATACACGAAAAATACTTAGAAATCTCACAGCTTTTTACAGTAAAGGGGAAATTATTTATTGGCTTTTGAACTTTAATCCTTTGCTCAATTTAATATGGGGAGTACCAGGGCCCGTCGAGATATTCTCCCTCCAAATAAAAACACCCCTACACAGGTGTAATTTTACAAATGTCCAAGCATCAATCTTGAAAAATGTCCCTACACCTCTCAGCAAATAGGACCGTTTATTTCAGGGCCTATGTCATCAAAAATACCTCAAGTTGGAAGTCAACAGCCCCTAGGTCACAATTGGGCAACACTTTTACACTGTTTCCCTTTTCGTGGGCTCTCAAATATGTCTAGAATAGAATATTCTGAGGACCTACAAAAAATTAATGAAGCCGCTGCTCTGTTTACATGTACTCCCTATTTATTGGGGTGCACCCGTAAAAATGCTCGTCTGGATTTTGGGAAAGGTGGCTAGGCATCAGCGCTCGTACTCAAATGTGAAAACAACTGGTGGTAGACCTTGGAAACCAATTGTTCGATGGGAATTTGTCAAAATTTGCTTTACATTAGCGTTGGCATCAAGGATAGCCCAGGCTTTAGTGCCTGAGTAGATGCAAATGTCATTGAAAAAAATCACGCACGTGCATTGGACACACACCGTCTTGAAGTTTCTCACAGGTTGTACGTCAATGCCTAGAGTTATCTTCTGCCATAAAATGCATTAACCGCTTCTGAAAAATAAATGAGCTGATCCAGAGAAAGTGTGTTCTGACGACTGGTCCAAGATTTTAACAATGTGCACGCATCCATACAGAAGTACCGTGTAAGAATCAGGCTAAATTTTATGCACCATGTCGTTAGCCACTCACACGTTGATTATTCAATATACTGTCAACTAACGCTTTTAGGTATACATCACTGTGGTTCCTGGAAAATTGCTCTAGAAAGCTGAAAATGTTCTAAAAGTTGAGGCTGCGGTTATCGTCCCAGACTCGGTCAATGCATTTAACAGTGTGAGGAGACAGACAAGTTGTAACTTGGCGCTAATCGTTCTACAGTATAAGATCTGCAATGCAATGTGTACACCTTGTTTAAAGGCTATACAAGTCATCACATGTGTGGAGTTTGAAGGAAAACAACATGCAGGATTTACTCAAGCTTGTCCTATTGCAACATCTAGCCAGGCTGGCATCACCTACTCTATGTATGTGGGCCTGTATTGTGGCAAGTTACATTAACAATGGTTGAACTAAGAGGGAGTCCTGAGGGAAAATGCAATCCCTCAACACTACAAATGCTAAGATTACTCATTTGGTGCATGTCGTAATGGGAAGATAAAAATTAAGCTATGTTGCATGTAAAATACATGTACATTGTATGAAGGAAGGTCAACACAACCGGTGGTTGATGGCAGTTACAAAGGGATTGGTGGAGTCCCTCAAGCCCACTGATTACTTATATGCACATATTGAGAAAACAAAATGTGGCGTTGCTCATGTGGGCCTATTTTTCAAACAAATCTGGACAGGATATTGTTTGCATTGTACATTTCATAATAAACTAAGACATCTACATTACATGATTTTGATGATGATTTTTACCTGACTAATGTCACTCCGAATGTATGGCCAGATATAAACAGCAAAAGATTGAGATAACTCTTCTTGTTTTACCAGGAGTGAACTCAATTCAGCTCAGAGAGACACAACAGTGCTAAGGAGAAGACATGGTGCAATACTAAGACAGAAATTCTTACCGGTGTTGTGGTTGAGTCATTTAATGGCACCAATACACCCTCCTTTTCAATGTACTTGACTCCTCCAACCGAGCATTGTCTGAACTGCATATCATTTTCTGTCAGTGTTCCTGTCTTGTCGGTAAACATGTATTCAACTTGACCGAGCTCCTCATTAAGATCTGATGTGTTTGCCTTAGCACGAAGGTCAGCTTTCTGAGATAATACAAGACATGTCTCAGTAAAGAATTGTTAGTTGTGGGAGGAAAAATTGTTTACTTTATTTTCAGAAAACTTCCACAACGCTGTTGCTGAAATCAATAATTATAGTTTTTCAAACTTGTATTACCATTTACAGGTTACAGCCTCAGAGTCTCAACATCTTTTGTTTTCATTGTGATCTTTTTTGTTCAATGCCTAATTTATGCACTCAGCATAACACCAATGAAAAGTAAATGATGACGTCACAAACCAAGTGAAAAGCAACATTTTCAAATGTTTCTTTCGAAGCACGTTCAAAACAATTTCCTTACATGAATAATTCTTTTTGACTGTTCTCATCAAGTACAACCAATCTGAACCCTTGCTCAACTCAGCATAAAATTAAATCACAGCCTAAAAAAAAAGATGCAGTGGTAAATTTTTGCATTTATTGCATCTGCATCATCGTGTCAGTGCAAAATGCTTTCTCTCCAGAAAATATCAAACACATGTCTAGCGTTTAATGAAAGCTCACAAATGTTCCTTGCTAAAACTATGCCAGGTAAGCACTAAACCCATATGGGACTGATACATAATGACTTTTATGGAGCCTCTATCACGCAAGATACAATGCTTTTATAAAATTGCTATACAAAGTTTATGCACCAAAATGAAACTGTCACAAAAGTTTACATTGACTGAAATTTGAGTTTGTTTTTGCAAGAAAAGTGAGCAAGCCTTATTATTTGAATAACACCACTGCAGATAGAAATAATTTCATATCATGCAACAAATAAGAACAGAGCAATATAAATGCAGCCATGTTCAATACATAACAATTAATGAGCCATTTGTGAGTCTAGTACAAAGTGTTCCTACATCACATGATCATCATCAGGGGAAAGCTTTTGAATAGTTACACATAATTTCTGGTCTTTTGTCAAATGTGGAAGACAATTCCATTCCCTCTCCATTGTTTTATTTTAACAACTGTAAACTGACTAACCCTGACAAAATCTCTTCTGCCTCTATGAATACTTTTCTTTGGTTTGGAAACAAACAATCCCGCCTTGCTTGTTGTACATTAGTTATCTTATATTTCTGTTTTTGCTCTACAGGGAAAGGACATGAGGCTTTCTTAACTAATCATGATATGAAAATAATATAACAGAACACCACACAGCGCCCTCTTCAGTTGAACTTGGTTCATGTGAAAAGCACAATATGAATGCAAGGGTTTTAGAATCAAGGCTATGATCATGCTGCAATTTGTTGTGATTTTCTCTGGTTGGCAATAATGACTTGTATTAAAATAGAAAATTACTTTGTACATGTACATGTTTGTCCTGATTGGCACACCAAACTGTGTATAGCATTGCCAAAACAACCCAGATTTTATTCCACCTATAATTCCGTATGTACAAAAAATGTTTAGGGTCACAAAGTCTTGATGTAGGCGTCTTCTACAATGATTAAATTCCAACAATTAAAACAACGTAATACCAACCATTCACATGTCAAATTGATTACCTTCTTCTCTGTGCTACTGACTCTGTTGTAGCAACGCCAGAATGAGAAATTCAGGACTTTTGTCCATCTTCATATCAGGCTTATTTCAATTACAAAATGGAAAACAGCTATGATGGGGGTCTTCATAATAAATATCAATTCCTATGCAAAGTTTTACAAAACTGAACAACAGTCAGGGAATTTCTTGGTTTCTCAAATTACTTACAGCATCATAAATGTTCAAATCCCAGCCAAAGAATACAGATCCAAGGAATTTTTGAAGCTCTGAAAAGAAAATAATGTTTTATTGTTTGAATGGTCTTTACCCCCAAAACAACAACAAAATAAACTAAGTTTAAAAAGCCAGATACATTTGGGAATCGTATGCTTATTATGCAGTTGTAATTTTAGCTGAACACCACTGAAAAGCCATTCAAATATAGATTTACATCAAAACATTTGCAAGACCTCAACACAAATTGATGTCAAACTCGCTTTGCATTGGCGTCGTGTTGATTATAAAAGAGCTTCATGTGTGGATTTAAATGAAATGTTCGAGCCGCAACTTAAATACTACAGGTATTGTAACCATTTCCACTTTTTACTGGTCCTTTTTTAATGGAAATGGCTCTTTAAAAATGTACAGTGTGCAGAAATGATTGCATGTAATGCACTTAAAGCAATAAATGATTAGATTAGATAAGATGAGATTGGATTTTCTAAACACACCTACAATGTATTTGCAGCACTGTATGTCTGCTCCAATAGCTTCATAACAACAGTGCATACTGTGGGCAAGCATTGTATATGAAGTGTGGACCTAAGAACAAAAGAGGTCCACACAAGGCAGGGTTTTGAAACACCATGTGGACTTACACATGTTCCCCACAGTGTTTTCACCAGTGTTGCAGAATGTTTTTTCTTAAGTGCACAGAACAAAGGAATGTCCACAAGAGCTGTGTTCTTTAATATTCACTACCTTATGGAGACCAAGAACAAAACAAAACAGGGAAAAGAAAAAGTCTCCGTTGGGGAATTCTAAAGACTGGGTTGCTCCACAAGGAATGTAAAGTCTATGAGAGGATGCTAACTAAAGGGACAAAGGAAAAAACAAAAAAAGATGTCTCCACAGGGATGTAAACAAAATAGAATGTGTGTGTTTGTGTGTGAGCGTGTCACCTGCTGACACTGAGGTCTTTAACAAAAGGGACTTGGATGGTTTAACAGACCGAGGATGCCCCAGTCGATTCTATGTACAAAACCAGTGGGGAAATCACTAAAAAATATGACAAAATAATGGAAGAACAAAGAGAAATCCATGATTTACAGGGTTAACAAACATGTCCCTGTGTACATGTGGGGCCCTTTTGGACAATGCTTCAAATTCCCTATAAGATTTTCTTTGTTCAAGTTGTACCCAGAGAGGAATTCTTCAAAAGGGGAAAAAAGCAACAATGAAAGGACCCCACAAACCATATCTGTAAGGTTTGTGTGGGTAGGTATACACATTCAAACTGGGCCCCATAACAAAAGAGGACAATAGGGTCCCCGGTTGGGTAAAGGTTCCCAGTTGGAAAGTGTGTATAAAAGTAATGGGAGCTGTTGCCAAAAAGTCAAGTACAAATAAACGAGGGACAATAGGAGGTCCCTGGTTGCAGGTGTTTACACACATGTGTATGTTTGTGTGTGGTTTGGGAAAGAACACACATACTTTTGCACACACCTTTGTGGGGACTTCCTATTGTTGTTCTATTGTTCCCTTTTCTAAAGAATTACCTTGTGGGGACCCAGTCGAACACAGAAAAACATTGTTGGGACCTTTGTTCCATTGTGTAAAAGTCCCCACAGGAACATTCAAAATAACTTACCAATTGTTACATACAGAGAGATTGGAATGATGTAATTGAAGAGAACTAAGAAGGACAAGAAGTCTGTAAAAATAACTTTTGCCTGAAAAATAAAAGAGAAATATAATTTCCTTTCATTAAAGCATTGTATGAAGATTTCCAATATACTTTGAGCATGTAAAAAGAGCAGGTCCCAAAAGGAAGCAGTGCCTGATTTCACAAAATATATCTGAACTGTTCAGGTTTTTCAATGTCGCCTTAAACAGGTGAATTTTGACATGAAAGTTTTTGGTTTTTTTCTTTCTTCGTTATTCATTTTTTAATGAAACTTACAAATTTTATGTTTTATCCAAAGTAAAATGAACAATTTGCAAAGCATAGATTTTAAAGCAAACATGCAGGAGGTTGACATTTTACGTGCATTTTGTGTGCGGCTAAACTCGCAACGTGCCCGGCCATCTACGGTACCTCGGATTGATCACACGCAATATTGCACATGACATGAACTGCAGACAGAATGCTGGTATACAGACCAAACAGATAGGCGATCGCATCGCTTGAGCCAAGATGCGGAGTCGCTGGTACTCAACAGTTGTTTTGAGCGCGAGTTCCAGATACATTGGCTGCTGACATAAAAGGGTCATTTTTGGAACTTGGCCAGTTGCTTTTTTGCAGGTATATAGAACGGATACTTCACAAGAAAACAATTTGCCAATACACTCCCCTATTACCCTAATCTTTTGTCAAGGCCTTCGTGGCTTGTACAGCTTCGTAGAGCCACGACCCCAAGCGACTGGAAGGTGAGACCACGCACGCGAGTGGCGAAGCCAGGAGGGCCCTTTCCAACTTGTTTGCGGTTTCTAATGTTTTTCTTTATATCTCGATTTTGCTGGGTAGCAAAATTCCAAACCAATCAGAAGCGACAGGGGTCAGCGGGTCAGCATACATTAACAAATTATGCAAATTTACATTGGTTAATCGTTCAGCACTATACTTATTTGCATACAAGTTATGAATTATGCAAGTTTCATGAATACTTTATGAATACTTCATCAAAATAAATAAAAAATTGAGTTGGAAAAATGCCTTTGCCACGCGACTCATGCGCATGGTCTCCCCTTCCAGTCGCTCACTGCTCAATGAAGCTGTCCAAGCCAAGAAGGCCTTGACAAGAGGCTACAATTACCCATGACTCAATCTACATGTTTTTAAATTGAATGAACCATCACATGATGTGCATTGGCTTTGCATCATCCAAGCAGTAGCAACACGCAAAATGGATGACTTTACCGAGTCCATTGTTGTGAAAACTGCATTGTCAGTATTCACACTTTAGAGAAAGGGATTCAAAAACATTTCATTCTGCACACTTCTAGATCATTGTATATTGAAAGACATTGTATTTGGGATCAGTTCCAATGCATTTCAATCTTCAAATGACAGTCAAGGAGAAGAGAAAAAAATAAATCAATAAATAAATAAATCCCGACCGACTGACCGACCCCTTCAAATATTTTTACTGAAGGGCAACTTAAAAACAAATTGTTATGCCTTATAAATGTGACTATACAATTTTTGAAATCTCTTAAAAGCTGTCTTGAGGAAATAGTTTCTGAAAGAGGACATTTATCTTGTTCTTCTAGCTCCAGAATGAGTAGCAAAGTACATCCTCTAACATTTTATTGATACATGCAAGTTCATTGATTTAATTTTGTTAAAAGTTTATCATGGTTTCAAATTTGCATCTAACTGTTTTCAGTATAACATAAATGATTTTTTTATTGCCTTTCCTGTTACGTAAATAAAATTCATTTCAAACAGAATTTCCTCAAAGTTGACAGCATTTCAGACGGTACAAACAAGTATGTTTTGTAGTGTACATGTATTAAGCATTTTGTAAAAATGTCTTTAAAGACAGTTTAACTGTTTTCTTCAACAAGTTCAACAAAAAAATACATTAGTATGCATCTACACTCTAAATGTTGTTGATTGTTGTCAATTGTTGTATGACAATATCAATGTATTTAGTTCAAAGGTTTAACATTTTGAATGTGGTGTTGAATTTTTTTCCTCTATATTTTCATGTAATTTTATGAAAGTATGTTTATGTGTACGTTGTGTATGACCAGAGATGGATGTGAACCAGGATACTCACACTGGCTGTCAAGTCTCCATAGCTGACTGCAACTGGATGAACATACCAAGACTTCTCCATGAATGGTTTACGATCTATCCAATACTTTAGTCCTGTAGCAATACTTGTTTGAACCAGCAACCACATCAACATAGCTACGAGGTACTTATTCATGGAACTGTCAAGTAAAGGGATTCAATCTTCATCAATGACAATAACTGTTTCTTTGTTTTAATAAATGATATAAAGTTACATATAAAGAGTTCATTTCATCTATCAATCTATCCCCCCCCCCCAAACACAACACAAGAGTTTCCCCACAAATCACTGTTTGCTAAAGGCCCCGTCACACTTTGACGATTTATCCAGCGTATGCCGACGTATCGAAATGTCTCTATAACGCTGGCCTACGCTGAACTATCGATGCTTTTCAATTTTGGGCGTACACATAGCGCATTCATAACGAGTTGGACGTATACATAACTTATACAGAACATTTTGATAAATTACAGATAATTTATACCAACGAATGCTTAGCGTGTTGCCGGCGTTCACAACTTATGCCAAACGATAGTCTAACTTATTGCATAGCACGAGGCAGCGTATCGCCGACGATCACGTGTTGTAGCCTATAAAAAGGGTGCCGCTCGACGATTCAAATTGTAACTGCACTAGACATCTCAGTATCAACATCACCGTCTCACATGCCCGCCATGCCAAAGAAAACTTAGAAGACTGCTGCCAATACGGTAGCTGTTCGTTAGAAACACGTTCAGTATTAGTTCCGTCAAATACATCTACATACGTAAATATGTGTTGGAGATAAGTTCGACATAGGTTCAAAGTATGTTACTCATAGTTTAGAAATTAAGTTTTGGGTACGCTAGACATTATCTCGACATATGTCGACTTATGAGTAACTTGACTAACGTGTCAACAATCGTATAACATACCTACAACTTATGCGGGATGTATGAGCCACACGCTGACATGCGCCAAAATTTTTATGCATGTACACAATTTTTCGACGACCTCGCCGTACTACATGTTCGCATGCTTCAGTGTGCTCTTAACTTAAATAAAACTTACCCATAACTTATCCGACGTACGCTAGCCTATTCGCCAAATTTTTCATACGTCAGCATACGCTGACTACAACGTGAAGGTGTTACAGGGCCATTAACAATGTTTATGAGGAGTGAAACCATTAAAGCCTTACTTTTCAATGCAGGAATGTTTTTGGCCTTTCTGCTTGGAGTTCAGTGCCATCTTTGTTTCTTCACCTGTATATATAGCAACCCCTGCAAAGAGAATTAATGACATCAACTCGTTACCGTTTTTACGTCATTCATTCCAAAGGAAATAGGAACATTCATTTGGACTTCATTGATAGATGAGATTTTTATTTTTTATTTAGTTAAATGTCAACTCCACTGTAACAAACGAAAAAAAAAATTGACTTTTGCAGAAGATTGTGAGAAATTGCTTCTCATTTCATTCGAGGTAGATCTATGATCATAAGAAATTGCATTTCATTTCATTTGAGGTAGATCTATGATCATGAGAAATTGCTTCTCATTTCATTTGAGGTAGATCTATGATCATAAGAAATTGCATTTCATTTCATTTGAGGTAGATCTATGATCATGAGAAATTGCATTTCATCTCATTTGAGGTAGATCTATGATCATGAGAAATTACTTCTCATTTCATTTGAGGTAGATCTATGATCATGTGAAATTGCTTCTCATTTCATTAGAGGTAGATCTATGATCATAACAAATTGCACTTCATTTCATTTGAGGTAGATCTATGATCATGTGAAAAACAAATAACAGAGTTCCTCAGGAGAAAAGTAAATACCTTACCAAAAATAAACGGTGTGTTCTTTAACCTGGAGCCTCTGAGAAGAACATTCTCTGCAGAAACAGATCTACAAGGAAAGATATCATAAACATGCAAAGAATAACGCTACAGGAAGAAATGAATACTTCAGATTTGCAGAAAACATATCGTCTCTTCCCCTTTTTCCCTCTTTTTGAGAACAGAGTGTGGATCGTCTAGAGGGGGGTATTCTAGAGTTTGGAACATTTTGTAACAGCTGGTCCTTCCTTAAGAAAGCTGTCTGGGAGGTTTTTGGAGGTGAAGGGTTGGACAGTGACTCTCTTTGATCATTACCAGAGTAATACTCGATAATGATGGATGGTTAGCAGTCAAGATACAAAAATGTGTTAGAATCAGGGAGAGGGAGGTTTGGATAGATAATTACCTGACAGATGGCGGCTGGTTCTGGGTGTAGAAACTCATCCTCCCAATAAACTTGTACAAGTCTGGCTGTGGCTGCTCACATTCTACCATAGCAGACAATGAATCTAGGCTTTCTTCGTCTTGTAAAATTGTACTGTCTGGTAGTGCTCGAAAGATCTACAAAATTAGATCAGAACAAATATAAGTATTGACAGGTGACACAAGCTGGTTTTGATCCAATTCACCCCAACGTCATAATCACAACAATCTTGGCATTGCCATTTGGGGAGTCAATGTCCCTTTGTGTTATCTAGTATACAATGTGTATTTTAGGATAAGCAGCAATCTCATGCTTACTGTAATTTCCCGCGTATAAGGCGCTTGGCGTATAAGGCGCTTGGCGTATAAGGCGCTTGGTGTATAAGGCACTTGGCATACAAGGCGCAGTACCTTAAAATCACTGAAGAAGGATTTAAGTGTTAACGTATTAGGCTGGTTAAAATTATACAGCAGGTGTACGGTGTAGATTTGATTTTAAACACATAGGAATACTCTGGATGAAAGAAAGGATTACTCTACAGTACAAAAATGTAAGATTTCACACACTGATCATCACAATGAACTCAAGCGTTACCAGATAAGGCGCACCGTTAGATAAGACGCAGTGACTTTTTTGGTCCTTTGAAAGTCAGATAAGACGCGTCTTATAGGCAGGAAATTATGGTACCATAATTTTTACGTGCAATTTGACTCCCAAAGTGGTGAATGTTGCAGAGAGCATGACATTGGTGCAAGAGAGTCAATACTCATGGCTCCACAGACATTTGTCTTGTTATTTAAAGACTGTTTCAATAAACGAATGTATACCTTAAGATTTGTCTCTCCATCTAGATTGGCTGTAGTGACATAGCATTCTCCTTCCTCATTGTGAGATGACAATAGAATCATATCACAAGGAAGCTCCTCCTCCACTTTGACTTTCACTATGTCTCCCACCTAAGAATCACAGCATGTTATATGTAGCTTGTTAAACAATTTACCTCTCAACTATACAACATGTAAATTTCACACACAGTTTTGAATGATATTAAATAATAATTAGATATCATTCAAATGGATTCATATGTTAAAGGAACATTACAGAATTGGTAAGAAGAAAACAACTTTTTGATCACAGATTTACATAAAACTTACACGGTCTAATGATGATGATAGTAGAAAACATCCCTTGAAATATTTCTGTCTGAAATGCCATATTTGATGAGAAATGAATAAACTAATTTTCCGATTGGAGTTTATCGCTCAGTGAGCGTTTTATTCATTTTTTGAATCTATATGATTTGAATGCAAATGTGTAATCGGTTTTTTCACTATTTTCTCGATCTCAAACTTCTACAGGTTTGTCAGTTTATGTATATGGTGGATTACATAAAGTGCTTACACTGCCAGCAACTGTTTTGTTAGCAAAAACCAATTCTGTAATGTTCCTTTAAAGATTGTAGGATGAAAAAATGAATGTACACATGAACACATATTGTTTACCATGTACTGTGGAGATTAAGCACACATCACATTGCAGGCTAGCATACTATAAACATCTCTATTGCAACGTCACAGCCTGAGTTTTTGCCAACCAAGGTTGGAAAACTATGGAAGCCATAAATGCAAAGCAAAAACAGATAGCCACAGTTTGTGACAATGTCACACAAATAATCCAAAATAGTGTTAGACTTGTTAGAAACAAAGCAACCAATCACGGGATGTATTCTTTCTAATTAAAAGTTTGCAGAAATTTTGAATTTCGTCACAACATCTGTTAACAGGATTGAATGATTTGCTAACATCCAGCATGGTTTGTTTATCAACAATAGAAAGGTCTATAGTCCAATCCATACGCACAAATGCTGCACGCCACGCTGCCATTGCTGGGACACTGGCAGAACAAGGTTTTGTACACAAAGACATGGAAAAACCGCTGTCTTTTTATTTTTGTATGTGAATTAGGTGACTTTCTCAAAGATTTACACAGTTTCCCTGACAGGATAGCATGACATAACAATGTATAGAGCCCTGTCCGTGAATAATTGCAACTAACTTCGGGTTTAAAATTAGTATAGTTCTTTTGACAGAGTTTCAGTATTTACTTTCTGTTTAGCTTCAAATAGTACTGATAAGTATATGTATACTCTACATTATTTTGTCATGCTGTCCTGTCAGAGAAATTGTGTAAATCATTGAAGAAGTCACTTAATTCGCATAAAAAGTAAAGCAGACAACGGGTTTCTCATGTCTGTGTGTACAAAACCTTGGGCTGCCAGCATCCCAGCTATGGTGGCGCGGCCAGCAGCACAAAGATTTGTTTATATGGCTTTATGATACAAAACTCCATGAATGATTTTCAATTATCTATCAATGAGTTGTTTTTGTGTTTACTATTTTATTGCATTTACCACATCATATTGCAGAATGGCTGAGTGATAATATTACAATTATTTGAATGATGTTTGATGATCAATCAGTAGGAGCGTTGATAAATTCAACATGATAGTTAATACTGTGGGCTGGCACAGTGTCTTTATCATATAACAACTTTTGACTGATATTAAACCAGTTTGCTTTGGAAGACCCAATAACGAGCAAGATTCTTATGCAATGCACAGCGGTGGTCTTACAAACTGGCATTACGAGTTTCTGTATGTGCTAATGGTGGTCATGTCAACAGGGCATGTATAGTGAGACACTGTAGCAGATTGAAAAACACAGCAACTGTTTGAAGGAGTTCCTTTGGTCAAATCCAGGGGGGGCCCGGGTAAAACATTTTTTTTTTACTATCTGCCTGCTTAAAAATTTGCCACAAGTGTGTGTGGTGTCTTTCCCCCAGCGGCAGGATGGGTTTCTTTTTCATCCTATGCCTATCAAACTTGTTTCTTTCTGCCAAAATGAATCTTTCATGATATGTCACTTGTAGTTGCTTAGATTTGCATGATAACATAAGCGTTTGAAACCTGACCTGCCAATTTGTCCTGGATAAAATATATTTCATGTCGTTCTGGCATTCAAGTGTAGAGACTACACTAAGCTTGAACTAAATTTTTTTTGAATTTTTAATGAATGAATGAATATGCATAAAACCAGATTGCAGCGACCTGATCCAAACGCGAGATTTGTGGGATTGAAATTTTCTTTGAGTAAAGTTAGAAGATTGGTATGGATCAGAACTGCTTAAAAAGTGTGTCTGACAGTAGCTTGATTTTTCACCCCTCAAAATGCCAAAAGCTCAGAGCTTCCAGGAGCTTCGCCCCTGGACCCCCTTCGGGGCCTCACCCCTGGACCCCAACATCGATGTTACAGAAATTTTTCCGGTAAACTTTGATGATTTATATGGATCTATGAGTGTGTCTATTTTCTCTGTTTTGGGCACATGGAGCTTGGTTTTCACCCCTCAAAATGCCAAAAGCTCGGAGCTTCCGGGGCTTCGCCCCCTGGACCCCCACTGGGCTTCACCCCTGGACCCCACTATCGATGATACAGAAAATTTTCTAGTAAATTTAAAAGATTTATATGGATCTGATTTTCAATTAAAGTTTGTCTATTTCTTTGTTTTAGGCACATGGAGGCTTGATTTTTAACCCCACAGAACACCAAAGGCTCAGAGCTTCAGGGGCTCCTGGACCCCACCCATTTTGTGTTTACCATTTAATATACAAAATCCTGGTTGCACGGTTTTGCCCCCCCCCCCCCCCCCCCGGTTTAAAAAATCCTGGATCCGCCCCTGGTCATGGTTCACTGGCCCTAAGGTGCAAAGGTACTGCAAACATTGACTGGATTATCACTTTGGATGGATTTGTGCCTAATGCCTTGGCAGCTTTTCAACGATCTGAATGCGATTCAGAAACATGAACGTAAAATACCAGCCATTAAAATTTATTTGTGAATGTCAATGAAAATATGTCTTTACATGGTGTCCAAACTGAGTTCCATTGACAAAACAAATTATTAATGGCTGGGGAAAAATAATTGATTTTTTTGACTAGAAATAATCCTGCATGGGTAATGGGAAAAGCATTTGCAATTCTGAAGCGAACTGGAAACACACATGCACCACAGACCGGAAAAAATACTATTCTAAGGGAGGGAGGGGCTTACATTTATTTGATAGGAGTAGATTTCTTTAATATTGGATCCCTGCACAATCAAAGTTGGTCTTTTATTTACTTCATTATCAGCCTTGTGCCGTAGCCAGTCCTCATATGCCTGGAAAAAAAACAGCACAGAATGACTGGGTTACAAAACATAATCTAGAAATAGGAACAAGCATCTATTGTTATCTTTACATCAACATTCATGCTTACTGAGCCCAAATTCACAGTGATAAGATTGACGACACAATGAGATTTTATTTTCACTGCGGTAATTTGCATTGTGACATATTTTATTTGGAAATTAAAATCAAAGACAGGATTGCTTATCATAAAACAGTTGATCACTTTTATTTCAAAAGCTCATCGATAATAAAGTTCATACTATTACCATTAGCAATCCTCCAAAATTTCCAGCTAAAATTTGGTCCAAGTCAAGAAAATAGCATCAGAACTCTCCTATATCACCATTGTTTATGTTGATTGCCACAACAAAAACAGGCATGGTATAAGAATGTGAACCAAATTACCCCATAATAGCTTCCATTTGATACATTTCACAGGTTGGTTAATGGTGTGTTTATTTAAAGATAGAAATCATGGACCAGATAGGGTTTGAGAGTAATTAGATTAACTATATTTTACTACTGTTGTTGGCAGCCAATGTTTTCTCTTTGTTATTTAGGGCCAAAGATTAGTGTGTGAACTCAGTTCAGGATTCTATGCAAACAGCCATATTTAGGCAGTCAGCATGGTCGTCTACATTTGTACACTGTAGCTTTGCCCCAAAATCTTCTCCCCATAATTTGTCAATAAATACTGAAAAGTACAATCTAGACATTGATGACTTGGCTTGCTATGAGCAATTGTTTGATTTAAACACTCATTTCTACCTCAAAGAGCAGATTCTGTTCATTCCATCAATTGTACTTAGACTGGAAAAAGCATTTGTAATTTAACAAAAACTCTTTTGATATCTCCCAAAAGACAACTTCAAAATAAAACGGTCTTACACATGTACATGTACATGTGTGTTTGGACACCAATGATCAATATCAAGCAACATACATTGTACATGTAGTTTGATTCTTATCTTACCTGTTTGACAGCAGTAACAAGGATGACGAAGACTAGAGGTAGAATACTTGTAATGGGACTGACTGGACTGTCAATAACTAACTGTGAACAGAAAGAAGAAGAATATATGGCAAATTGTAAGAACAAAACTGTACAAAGATGATTCACAAACTTAGAAAAGTATGGGATACATGGGATAAACTTATATGAAAGTGACAATAGGACCAGAATACAATTTTCAAGATATATGAATACATGTATTGAAATTATGTACATGAACATACATGTCTTATCTTCAATGTTTTTCTATGAACAAATATATTTTATACACATAACAAATTACCATTACAAAAATGAGGGGGGGGGTGAATTCCACTGTAAAAGAAATCTGTTTACAGGGTAAATCTAATTCAGCTGTTATTTTTTAAAGCTACTAAAAATTATATTTCTATTGTTATATGTAAGTGTGCATATTGGATACCTACATGTAAGTATCCGAATCAATGTATTTTAAAAGTGGGAATAATGGCCACTTTCTGTATCCATGTTTTCTAGAGTTGTTTTTGCTTTTTTACTGTTGTCTTAGTTTCTTTGTTTTATTGCTATAGGATCTCCATTTAGTGAGCAGGAGGTGTGCCTGCTCAGGGTTTCCCTTTTGTACCACACTGTATTCTGAGGTTTATGCAATAAAGGTAATAAACTAAACATCACAGCCTGAGATTTTGCCAACCAAGGTTGGAAAACTATGGGAAGCCATGAATGCAAAGCAAGCAAAGATGGCCACAGTTTGTAACAATGTTAAACAAATATTAAAAAATAGTGTTGAAATTGTTGGAAACAAAGCAACCAATTGTATTTTCTTTCTATTGAAAGTTTGTAGAAATGTTGAATTTTATCACAACATCTGATTTACACAATTTAATGTTTTGCTAACCTTCGGCCGTCCATGCCAAGGCGCGGTTTGTTTGTCAACAATAGAAAGGTCTATATATGTTTCTTCAAGACTTTAAAGATGCCGCCATTGGACATGTACATCCCCTCTACCAAAGGAATAGTCTTGGGCAAGACATTGCTGTTTATAACACCCCTAACAACATGTACAAGGATTCCGCCTTTAGATTGGTTTAGAGCGTGCCACATGATATGTCTTATTTTTAATAGAAAGCCTTGCGAATGCCAAGTTCTTATACATGTAGTAAACAATGTACTATACCCATAGCAACCTGTGTACTTGTTATACCCTTAGCAACAGCAGCTTCTTGGTACCTAGATGTCTAGGCACAATATTTGTATAGGGTGTTATAAAAAAATTGACTGCTTTTACTCGGTGATCCCCAAAGCATGCCAAGAATCACCTCGGGAGTCGTAGTTTTAACCGTAGCAATCAAAGCAGTCAATATGTGTATATTGCCTTTCTGCGATCACTCATAAACAGTCCATCTGTCTGCATGACCTGGGGTAGATCACATGTCTCAAGAATCAGTCTATATTCCACTATGGAAGAAGTCATCACCCATGATGAGATCCAACCCTTGGATGGCTTACTCCATTATTATAAATATTACATCTCTGACTGTTTAAACTGCCACATGTACCTAATTGCAATACGTGTTCATTACTCACTATCTCATTCATCCACCATTTATTCATTGAGTAAGAACCATACATGTACTAAGGTGGCATTTTCTCAAAACCTGCATATAGGATGTACATGTAACTTCATTCCTATCATATAAACTACACAAATGTACCTTAAAAATCATAGCATTGAAGCTGATCTTTCAGCCATGGACTTGGTAGCCCTAGGCAATGGCGTTTATATATGTTATGTCATATTAAAGAAAAATTGCTCTACATGAACATTAGCATCATCAACTTCAAGTCAAGTACACATTATATACATTGTATCCAATACATTTTGTACATGAGCATTATAGCCTAATGCACTACATTGCTCATGCAGTAAATGATGTTTCTGCACATATTTGATTCTAACAAAGCTACAGAATTCTTGCATTTCTATGAAATATTCTAATTTAATCATTGTGTAGAGTTTGTCCTTGAATGTGTTTTCATCTAAACTCCATTTTGTTGTTGCAGGTGTGTGCATACGTGTGTAAACCAGATTTGTGTCAACTGCCAATTCTATGTGACCCTCTGATCCTAGATTTCAACTTTCAATTGTATAATGGCACTTGTTGGAAATTCAGCTATTTGTAGAAAAGAAAATATGCAAATTAGCCTTTATGAGATATGGCAGACACTACAATGGAGTGCACTGTTTGGTTTGGGTGTACACAAACAGATGTACCCAAACCAAATGTATGTCCGCCATATCTCCAAATGGCTTACTATCAATCAAAGTACATGTAAGTGTATACTTTTTATTGTGTTCACCTACTTCACAGAATATGAAATCACTGGGCTCGAAATTAACACTGGACCACAGGGTCAGAGGCCAGTGATTTTAGCGTTGGGCCAGTACACTTATGACCATACAAGTCCGGCGGTCTTGTGTTTTTGAATAATAACACCTCACTGCAATTTTAATTTAAAATTATAAATACAAATTGTCTTTAAATTTTGTTGAGTATTGAAGAAATCCCCATAAGAAAAATGAGATAAATCTTTTCTTAGTGCTGATTCAAAAAACAGCTCAAATGTGAAACTGTGTAGATAGTTTTCTCCTCATTTTGATTACGGTCTTGTAACAAATTGTCTGGTCCGGTAAAAAAAGTTTTGAGGTACAAGCCCTGAAGTCTTGTGGATTTTTTTCCCCAAATTCAAGCCCTGAATCAGCAATGATAGCAACTGCACTTATGCATACGTACAAGTATGTAATGGTCACCACAAGTTCCAAATGCACAGTAGATTTGAGCACGAACAGCTGCATAAAAATAGCTGTGGAAGTCTGCAACTTTTGTCCCGTGTGAGTTTTTTTTATAAATAATTTACTCATGCCATCTGTCTGCTCAATTCTTCATGGTCGTTATACTTTAATTACATCAAGTCAAAATAAATCAGCATAAAATGACACATGTGATAAGGTACATGCTTGTACGTGTATGTTACACGCACCCAAAATATACCAAGCATTTGTTTGTGTTTTCTGTAAATAAGCAAGAACTAATAAAAAGAATGTCTCACTTGACACAAAAGGCAAGTTATTATTTATTGCACAAGTGCTTGGTGCGCTTTTTGCACAAGTGCTTGGTGTGCTTTTTGCACAAGTGCTAGGTGTGCTTTTGCACAAATGCTTGGTGTGCTTTTTGCACAAGTGCTGGTGTGCTTTTTGCACAAGTGCTTGTGTGCTTTTTGCACAAGTGCTTGGTGTGCTTTTTGCACAAGTGCTAGGTGTGCTTTTGCACAAGTGCTTGGTGTGCTTTTGCACAAGTGCTAGGGGTGCTTTTTGCACAAGTGCTTGGTGTGCTTTTTGCACAGTGCTTGGTGTGCTTTTGCACAAGTGCTAGGTGTGCTTTTTGCACAAGTGCTTGGTGTGCTTTTTGCACAAGTGCTTGGTGTGCTTTTGCAGCTTGGTGTTAATCATACAAAACTAAATTAGCTCTGCTTTTATGGAGACCCCCACCACTTAATGGTGTATCTATCACTATTATATTATTGATTGATTGAGTGGAAATAAAGTATTAAATTGATCATCAGTAATTATTTACAAGTTAGTGCTTTTAAAATCTTCCTTAAGTGATCCAACAATATCCTGAGTATACATGGAATACACGTACTGTTTGAATCGACCTACTAATATAGCTCAAGTTAAGTTCCTCTCAGAACCATAGCTTCTTCCTACAACAGATAACACTACATTTAACAGCAAACTACATGTTAACATGTAGAATACATCTTACTTGTTCTTCCTGATGCAAGATTCTGTTCAAAGATATCAAATTAGAAACACTGAGTCTTATACATGATGTACATTTCTTTCTGTTCCCTTTTATTTGTTTTTGGAGGGGATGATGAGAGATATGCATTATGCCAAAACTTGACAAACTTGTCATCAAAATCTAAGCAGTAGATTGATCTTTATGTCTGCTAAGTACACATATGTACATTTTTGTTAGCAATGGACAGCAAATATCAACACCATATGTAAGCAATAATGGCCAATCTGTACCAGCTCAACCAAATTGGAAAGATGTATTTATCAAACAAAATGGTTGCACACATGAACTTACTCAAAATATTTAGAATTATCTGGATTAAATTTCAATGCAAATTAAGTATTTAAACCATACTAAATACTGCACAAATTCAAACTATACTAAAAAATTAGTTTTTTGTTGACAAAAAACAAGGTGTTTGGCATAGACATGTACAAATAAGTAGAGTTGGTGAAATGTAAGAGAACAATTTTGTAAACATGTTTTTGTAGGAAATATTGATCAACACAAGAAGTTAACTGTGGTTCCAAAAAATTTGAATATTTGAAATAAGAATCTTTGATTTACATGTAGACTAATTAAAAAACTGATATCATCGTGACATCAAAGCTTTTTTTTTCATCCAGACATTGAGAATTTTAAGCATGTGCTAAGTTTAAATTTGTTTGAACTTGCAACAGGTTTTTCAGCAATTTTATGTACATATTTAAACTTGTCACAAGAGGGGTCTGATGTCATTAATCTTTTAATCGAAGGGCCTAGAGGTCAAACTTTGTTTCATACAGAGAGACCATGTCCAAATTCCAGATCATGCTGTTTGCAGACCTCAAAACAAGGCCCGCAATGTCAGTGCAATGAAAAAAAAGATGATCTGAACACACCTACAAGTACAATGTACATGTAATTATTATCCACCTTAATCTTGCACATGTCCTTCACATTTGAAATGTCAATGTACAGTGTATGTAAAAAATAACAAGTACATCGTACATGTATGTTATCAAATATTTATTATACACAGACTTAAGCCCAGTTCAATACATGTACTTCCTACGAATGCGAATGCAATAATCGGTATGCGCTCCTCTTCCAATTGTGACGCAAGAAAATTCACTTCGCATGAAGCATTCGCAGGAAGTGTGAACCGGGCTTAAGAGTAAGACAGTGTCATACCTGAGTAAACCATTCCTTTATTAATAAGCACTGATGGGCAAACATGGGCAAGCCAACAATGGAGCTCCCATTACAACAGATGTTATGACACTGAAGGGCAAGCAAACAAAGGAGCTCCCATGCCCAGTACAACAGACAATGAACAGACATTGATGTTCAGCAGTTCCGTCTTATTCTATCTACATCATGTGATGTATTGTAAGGATAAAGTGTATATTAAATGTTGCCATCAAGTGCATTTTGCAAGCAATTGTGTCAGACAATAAAATCTTAAGTCATTGTGCACCAAAACAACCACAATATTGCATCTACATTGTAATGTTTGCATCACTTAGAATTTTGAAAGCTAAGCAAATTTAGCGTTACCTTAGAGATTACCTTCAAGTACATTATACAGGTTGTAGACTACTGTTTAAAAGGGCCTAATCTGATGGTTCTCCTTACACTTTACAGTGAATTTTTGTTGTGCTTACAACACCACTCTGTAGCCTAAGCGCCAAGTTTCTGCACTACCAGTGTAAGCAAAGAATGCTTAGCAGTTTGAAGTATGCTCGGCCACACAAAAAAATACTTAAATACAAGAAACTTTTGAGATTCTTCAAAAAATGTGCAATTACAAATGGTGTATTATAAATCAAGAATAAAAGTTACTTTGTTCAAGTGGTTAGATTGCAGAACTGCAGTCACAGGTTGTGGGTTCGAATCCAGCCAAGCTAAAACAGTGATTCACCATTTGTTGATTGGTGCAATTCATTATGATAGACGTTAAACCAATGTAATGAGAGAGATTGGCTGTTGCCAGCTTGGCGTTTATACCCCCTCGTGGGAGCTTTGCCGGGTTCCCTTGAAGGGAAGATCCTTTAAACAAACAAAAAATCTACAATCAAGCCATGCAGGTATAGAAGAATTTTAACATTTCTGAAATTTTATCCATGGGCATTGTATCTTTAATCAATGCATACCTGTATGCCATGGGTTGACTGTCCTTAATGTCTCAATTTATTTTGATTGCTATTTCAAGGTATTAAACACAGGATTGGTAAAGGATAATACAAAAAAAACTTGTTTTTAATGTTGTAACATTTTTGCAGTTTTAAATGTATAACAAGGTTTTCAGTTATCATGGGTTTCTCCTTTTTTATTGTGTGCTTTTAATCTGCATGTTATCTGCTCCTGACAATTTCACTGACGGAGAGCGTCTCTTCTCAAGTCCTCCTGACGTTGCCAATTCCTTCAATTCCTTCTTTACTAATTTAGGTTCTTCATTAGCTAACAACATCCCACCCACCGACACACACTTTTCACACTATTTACACAACCCAAACTCTTCTTCTTTTTTTCTTACTCCTACTTGTTCTCAAGAAATTATCCGTGTTGGCAAGGAACTTAAAACCAGCGCTAGTTGTGGATTTGATGATATTAGTTCGACTGTTATAAAATCGGTTATTCCCTTTATTGCCGAACCTCTTTCTCACATCTTTAACCTTTCCTTTTCCACAGGCTGTGTTCCTTCTAATCTTAAAATTGCTAAAGTTATCCCCGTCTTCAAATCGGGTGACGCTCATAACATCGGCAACTACAGACCTATTTCTATTCTTCCGTGCTTCTCAAAAATTCTAGAGAGACTGGTCTACAACCGCCTCGTAAATTTTACCTCTCATTTTCATCTTCTTTATGATAATCAATATGGCTTTCGCAGTAAACACTCTACTGATATGGCACTCATTCAATTCATTGATAATGTTACTAATGCGCTCTGCAAGAAACTTCATGCCATTGGTGTGTTTATTGACCTTTCGAAAGCTTTCGACACTATAAACCATTATATTCTTCTTTCCAAGCTTGAACATTACGGCACAAGAGGAGTTGCTCTGCAGTGGTTCCAAGATTACCTTTATAATAGGCAACAATTTACCTCAGTCATGAACTGTGACTCTGATCATCTTTCTATTCTCTGCGGAGTCCCACAAGGTTCTATTCTTGGCCCGCTTCTTTTTCTAATATATATCAATGACCTTCACTGTTCTTCTTCACTACTATCATTTACTTTATTTGCTGACGATACAACTATTCTTCATACTAGTCCGAACTGCGACACGCTTATCGATTCTTTGAATTCTGAACTTCTTCAGGTATCCTCCTGGTTTAGGGCAAACAAGCTTTGTTAAACCACACCAAGACAAATTTCATCTTCTTCAGCAAATCCACTTCTCCAGTCACCGTCCAATTGCCTCCTGTGAAAATTGACACTATTCTCATCAATAGAGTGTTTTCTACAAAGTTTCTTGGAGTAACTGTTGACTCTAAACTTTGCTGGACTGAGCACATTTCCTCAATTATCAAAATTACCTCGCGTAATACTGGAGTTCTTTCAAAATTACGTTATTTTCTTCCTTCTACTGCTCTAATCTTGCTATATAATACTCTCATTCTCCCACATCTCAACTATTGCAATATCGTATGGGCCAACTCAACTAACAGCAGGCTTAACTCTTTATCTGTTATTCAAAAAAGAGCCATCAGAATTTGCACCTCTTCGCACCCTCGAGAACACACTGCTCCACTTTTTGCACAATTACACACTCTTACTATCTCTGATATCAATAAACTTCATACTGGCATATTCATGTATAAATACTCTCACAATCTTCTCCCCACTGCTTTTGCTTCCTATTTCATCTCAACTGAAGCTATTCATGGCTACTCTACCAGATCCCACCGTAATCTTTATATCCCGTTCACTCGAACCTCGTACTCTATGCACACACTTCGCTTTCGTGGTCCTCGTCTGTGGAACGTCATCGATGACCAAATTAAAAATCAGCCTTCTGTAGGTCATTTTAAAGTCTCGTTCAAAAGAGCCTTACTCGCTCATTATGTAACTTAGCCTTCTCTCCAGACTCCGCTGCTCGTTTTCAAAGAGAGCTTTTTAGCTGCTCCTAATTTAGTTTATTATGTCCTGGCATTATCGGTTTACTAAGCTCCGTTCAGTTCATTTTGCATTCTCTTATGTTTCGTGTGTTTTTTGTTAATTATGTATTATGTTGGTTTTTTTTTTTTTTTTTTTTTTTTTTCTAGGGCTGTTCCCCACAAGCCTCGGCTTATTTGAACAGCCTCCTTACTCACAGCTTCTATTGTTCTACTTCTTCGTCATTATTATCTTTGGTCATGTTATATACTCTTTGATTGTATTATACTACTACATTTTGTTGTCCAAATGATCCTGTCAATTATTGTGAGTATGGAAATAAATGTTTCATTGAATTGAATTGAATGTATGGTATATAATTATTTTTACTTGTTTACTGTATGGATTGTTTTGATTTCCTGTCAGTGTTTTGAGATTTTATGTTAAACGCTATGAGGAATAAATTATTATTATTATTGTTATATATATATTTTTTAGTATGAAAAGGTTAACTGATTATGAAGTTCATACTTGAATCATTTTTTCTGTTGAATACATTGTCCCTCAAGGCATTGATCTCCACTAATGATGTTACATAACACTTGTGAACATGCACTATATACCCCTCTCCAAACAAACCCTCCAAATTTGCTTAATCACTTTATCTGCATAAACAATTATCACAGTTGGGTTGATCTGGAGCTGTACAGTTTTGATCAAACTCAAATCAGTGTCAACCAAACCCAAATTGAAGGTCAAATTGGCACCCTTTCAGTATCTGGTACCCTTTCAGTACAACGAGGATCACTATTTATGAATGATATTACATTCTACTCATGCAGCAAATTGAGACCAACCACCCAACTCCTCACCCTGGGGAACACTAAGCCTACATGTACTTATTACTGCAAATACTTGAGACCCCCATCCCTACCAATCTTCTTATTTACTCATTATATGTAATGTTTTCAAAGTATAATCCTTTATCCAAACACTTTGAAGCAAAGTCTACCCCAACGCCCATCCAATACACACATACTACATGTAGATGTACTGTACATGTACTGTACAGTACGTGCATAGAGCATGGGCATTATGTGATCTACAGCCACAACATACATTTGTACATGTACAACGTATTTGTACATGTTGTATGGAAAATATCAACCAAGCAACCGTTGCTATGCAAGCACTCAATCAATTCCACCACAGCAGTTTGCGCCAGGATTCTTATTTTACCCTCTACTTCTACAGTCCGTGTTATGTACAATTATAAATGTATGTAGATGATGACTGATGACGGTTCACTTTCCTCATGGAAACTAAACTAACTAAGCAGTGCTTGAGAATGACCCAATCTACCTGACATCATCATCACAATAATCTTATATTGGGAGTCAATGTTCCTGTGTTTTATACAGTGTAGTGTGAAGTTTGGGCGACACTGCATTTATGCTTATCTGTTGACTCCCAAAATGGGGAACGTGTCAAGTAGTCATGTGTGACATGCCTGCAAGGGGTCAATATCTGCCAGTACTAGACCATTGTCCAGCGCCAGTTATTTAAGCACTTGGTCAATAACCTTTGTCCCAAAGTCTAGTATTTTTATGAATACCATGTACACAATACCATACATGTACACCTTCACTTACATTATATTAAACTTTTGAAGATTTAGTCTTGTCATATCTCAAATCAAATGCAAACCTCCTAAAGGTTCAGCAAATAATTCAAAGTAATATTTTCAGACTTGCAAAACTACTGCTGGTCCAGTGAAAGAGCTGAGCTACATTGTACATACATGTCCGAGACCCGTGGTCTAGTGTACATTTCTAGAAATGTGAGCCCTATTAACAGGGAAGCTGTTTAATTTACACGATTGACAAGTAATTGCCTCATGAATAAAGAACATGATTTTCATTTCAAATGCCCTTACATCAATGTGTGATACGCACTGCTTACTCAATGCTTGCCAAGTATTAATATCGTAACCACTAGACCACCAAGTGTGTTATTTGTCAAGAGGACAGTCAATATTAAGTGGGTTGTACAGAGAGTCAGTAGAAGAGCCAATAGTATACAAATATTGACTGCTTCGAGTGGCGTAGTAAAACTAGTCACTAATAAAATTAGTTCACACTTACGTACGTGGCAATCAATCGTCAAATAAGAAAGTCTGTAAAATCTTACGTTGAAATACCGATTTTGACAAAATAAGAGGGTACCAGACTACTGCTGTTACGTTCGTTCTCTAAACCATATTTCAAATGCACATATTTTGTTCATTACACCGGGTTCGAGGTTGTCAAGCAGCTCGTTTAAATCAATGGTAGTCAATGTAGTCAGGGTACCATGGTATCCATGCACTAGTACATCGGTTGCTAGGCTATCGTTGAATAGTTCATCGAATAGTTCGTTTGGTCGGTGAACATATACAAGAGTAAAAATACACAACACTATGTGACACGCTCTCGGCCAATCAACAGATAGAATCAAAGGAAGGGGTGTTATAATATGTGATATTACTCTTATTAACTAAGGAGTACATGTAGTCTATGAACTACTCTTTTAATTAATGCCTTAGGCTCTATTTTTTGTTAAAGGCCTAATTAACTTACTGAGTGTCAACATTTCACCATATGTAAGTACATCACAAATGCTACACTTGTTCATTACACTGTGTAACCTAAAAATATGGCCCCACTTGTTTGCAAATAACTTTCTATTAACATGTACAGCTATTATCTGTTCTTTATTAAATTCAAACAACATCAACGTTAATAATGTGGAGCTAAAACGCAGAGCTTGTCAAGGAACAGCCCACATAAAAATTACAACAACTAAACAAAAAACTAAACAAAAAACTAAACAAAATAGACTATCAATATAAACAAAGTGTGTATACACGCCCTCAGTTAAAAAAAGCAATTATACTGAAAACATAACTCATTGAGAAAACATCATGAAATTAATGGTGGAACAAAGGGTATAGTTGACAAGCTGCCTACAATTTTTAGTAAATCATCAGCAGACATTTTTCAATAGGTTGTATCACATAGTTATTTCCACTGGTGCTAGGCTAATTGGTTCATACTATGAAAGAATCTCATAGTATTTTGTGCATGGTTTGTGCTATGTATGGTCAAATAATTCTGCAGCAAAGAAGATCTACAAGTATCAGCAAATGTGAACAAATTATGGCAAAAACTTTCAGGGTCTGAGCTAAGCAAATTCCACCAAGTGCTTTCACGAGACAGCTCATTGAAAGAGACCTTTTCAGACCAGGGTCCAATTGCAGGGCTCTGCTTACCATGGAATTAAGCGCTGCTTACGCCCCCCCCCCCCCCCTGTAAAGCACATGATTCATGTAGCTTGTTCTAAAGGCTTGATGTCTGTCAAACTTGTCTTGTATTTAAAGACAATTACTAATGTCAGTGTCACTGTTTATTTAATCCATTCTGGAGTACTGGTATGATACAATGGTGCAGCTGTCATTCACAATGTCTGAGCAGTAAGCGCATAATTCCGCAGTAAGCGCATAATTCCGCAGTAAGCAGAGCCATGAAATTGGGCCCTGGTTGATCAGCTAGAAATGTTAAAAAGCTACATAAAGTAATGTACATGTTGTACAACTAATGTGTTATGTAATTTATGTGTGATAACAAATATACTCAAGGAAGCCGGAGGAGAGCACGGTCATCAGGCACATACAAAAATCAATTCTAAATGTTCAAGACTCATTTATTATTTCTGGTATGTTAAAGGAACTGGACACTATTGGTAATTACTCCAAATAATTGTTAGCATGGTAACGAGCAATGGAGAGCTGTTGATAGTATAAAACATTGTGAGAAACTCTGAAGTAACGTAGTTTTTGAGAAAGAAGTAATTTCTCAGTAAAATATTTGAATTGATTTTGAGACCTCACGCGTGAGGTCTCAAAATCAAGTATCTGAAAGCACACAATTCGTGTGACAAGGGTGGTTTTTTTCCATTATTATCTCACAACTTTGACGACCAATTGAGTTCAAATTTTCACAGGTTTGTTATTTTGTGCATATGTTGAGATACACCAAGTGAGAAGACTGGTCTTTGACAATTACCAAAGGTGTCCAGTGTCTTTAACTTATTATCTAGTCATGTATTGAGTGTCAATAAATCAATTGATTGTGGGTTACGTTCAAATGTGATGTGTGAAACTAGGCAGACTAAATACACAACAATTTCTTTGGCAATAATTTGCTAGAAACATGCTTGTTACAAAGGCTTAACATCTGTCAATCCAATTCGGAGTATTGGTATGATACAATGGTGCAGCTGTCATTCACAATGTCTGATCACAATTTGAAGAGAAACATTTTGACTCAAATTACCACTACACCTACTGTGTTCCCTACAGGCTGTGTATATATTCATTTGAAAATATTAACTACGTACTGTTCATTACTTTTTTAGATTTTGATATGGAAGATTAGAAGGAACTTCTGAGTTCCTTCTTCCGTGGTGTTAATATTCCAGTAATTAATGCATATTGATTGAAAGATGAAGACACACCCAAGCTTGGACCGAAGTCCACTCTGTAGAGTACCCAGTCATTAGCATGATGCAACTACAATGTGACTCAAAATCAATAAGAGTGGGTGTGCTGATAATGTGTTAATATTTGTTTGTATTAGGTGTGACCATAAAATACATGAAGGCAGGTAAATATTGTCTTAATGTACAAGTCACCAAAAGTGTTTTGAACATCAAGTGTACAGTGTGTGTAAGGGAGTTGACCACAGTCGTTCAACATTTTTACTGTCATAAAGATAACTACATGTATGTTGTACATGGCTGAACATAATGGTCCTTACTCTGATACTATCAACATTGGGTTTTTGTTATTATCACAATCCTCACGTAATTATACTTCTGTGAGGAAAACATTCACAGAGCAGAAATCTGTAATGTTCAATAATGTGACAGTAGCATAGATGGGAGTCTGGTAGTACACCGGGGATAGGAAACAACACAAGACGTTATCATTATGATTTTGACATTAATATTTGAGTGTCAGAGCTCGAATTGCCATCATGAAACATGACTATACGCAATTGTTGGACACAGCAAAAGTGTGACGTTAAGCACGGTACCTTTTCTGTAGAAATATCAACATAAATACTTTGTAAATCTGCATGCTGTTACCCCCCCCCCCCCACAAACACACACACACAAACAGCTCTTTGTTGCAGTCACTCTGTGGATATTCCTTTGTTCTGTACACTTAAGGAAAATCATATTCCTCACTGTAAAAATCACAGTGAGGACTTGTCTAGGTCCACATAGTGTTTCATTAAGCCCATTATGTGGACCTCTTTTGTTCTCAAGTCCACACTCCATATGTAGCGTTAAAACACACACACACACACACACACACAAACAATTATAACAAAAATGCGACCTACATGTACTAACCCTGTTTTGAAATGGCATAAAATGGGGAGCAAAACCTTTCTTATACATGTAACCATATGATAACTACACCAAAACATACATGTACTGAAAATTTGAAAATGAAGTGTTCACTTTTTCACCAGTAGAGTCATTGTACCAGAACTCACAAGAAAGGATAGCCTAAAAATGGGTGAAATACTGCCAACATGGATAACAATATTCTTAGTGGATACTTACTTGAAGGACTGCTACGAGAAGGAAGTAGAAGTTGGCAATTCTTCTGAATTGCTCAAAGAGATTCTTTGGTAGAAAAGTGACGATTGTGTACTATAAGACAAAGAAAATTAAAAGGATTACAACAAATGCTGCCAGATTCTTGATCAACTGATCCCTCTGTTCTAACAAAAAGAATTTAACTATAGTGTTCTTTCACTTCAATCAATTATATTTGGGGGAGTTAGAGCTACTGACTTTCCATGATCAGACTTTAAAGTAAAAATTCAACAGACTGCAGGCAGTTGTATAATTTACGAGGTACAAAATAACTCATTTTAAATTCATGGTGTTATTTCTCTAACATCCAAGTAGATTATTGTCAATTGATTGAGAGGACTGGAGGTCGAAAAGGCATTCATTATTCACATCATTTCATGCCTACATCATTTAACGTGCAGTTTGGTTCATCCTTTTTATACTAATTGCTCGCTAGACTACCACTTGCTTGCACAGCACGCATAGACCGGTTGATAGTAACGGTGTACGGCTGAAAACATGATGCACTAACATAACATTAACAAACAGCGTTTATAGTATTGCTGAGGCATCAGTGTTTATTTGCTGAAGACGCTGGTGCCCATCAGCGTTTGAAGATTTGCGCGCAACTGACAATAAACCAGTCTTCCACAGCTGTTACAAAATGCCCTAGTAGTGAATGCCAGAATACAATCTTGTACATTTTGGTAATTGGTTTTTTTCCTCTAAATGACAAAGATCTACTGGGGTGGTATCTAAAACAAATAATGAATATTTTGCATTCACGCAATGATGAAAATACTTTAATTTGTTGAAATATGGAATATCCAACTCAACTGTCCCTGTTAAATGGAGCATTCCATCTTTCAACAAATGAAAATATTCTCACCATTGTACTCACAAACAATCATTAGACTGTTATAACGTTTTCTATCACTCAAGTTTACATAGTGCTGTACATGAAGGCATATGAATACACACAGTATGAAGAAAAACAATGTACAAATGTAGGCTACACCTAAATTGTACTTTGTGAATTCTGACAAGTTATGTACAATGTAACACAAACAATTCTAAAAGGCAAAAACAGCTAATTTTAAGCTTTATCTAAGTCTAGGTCCTTCACTCTATGATCAGAGCAACAACCAGGGTAAATAAAGTCAAATGTCATGTCTTGGTTACAACTGGTCCTCTGTCAAATTGAAGCCCAGAGGGCAAGTTAAATAACCAACCATAAACGTGTTTATTACTTTATATACAACTAAATGTAGAAGTTGTACCTTGCTCAAACATTTTACAAAATGTGCATCTACAAGATAAAGCTGTACACTGCCAATATAATTCGTAAAAAAAGGATTTATAACATTTCCACTTGGAAGCAGTGTTTCCCCCTGGCTAATGAACTGAGTGATGTAAAAATTAATATTGATGGTTGCAGCAAAATTTAATGCAAACTGAGAAGAATGCAGCACTCATCACATGCATAATGATTCATAGACTCAGATCAAAGTTGTGAGTTCTTGGTACATTTAGGACAAGGAAAAAGCTCATAAATAACACCCAACAAAATGTTTTTGGTTAGACCTTTATGGCAAATCTTTCGAGCGATGTGGTCACTGAAAGCAGTGAGGTTTACTGCCTCACATTAAAATAGGCAGGAGAAACACTGCGTGGACATCAGTAAACACAGAATACCAAGTCTTTATTACTTCAAGATCCACAGTTCAGCAGACCATACCCTGTGGCTTATCATCATACTAAGATCAAGTAAACAATCTTTTCTTACAAGGTTTTCTTCATCATGTTCACAGAAATTTGCATCTAAATTGGTAGGAAGACCACCAACATAGGGCTAGATAGCTCAGTTGGTAGAGCGCCGGCACGTTAATCTGAAGGTCATTGGTTCAAATCCCGCTCTAGTCAATTTTTCTTTGTTCAACCAAAAATTATTAAAAATCTTCCCAGACAGTTACCCTTGTGGTTTATTACTTGACATTTGAAATAAATAAGTTGCATCCCCTTTAAAGGTGATCCCCTGGCTGCCGCTTCCCTGGTTGTATCAAAAACTTGGGTGTGATCCCTGGCTACACGGCAGTTAGTGGTTGTATGGCTTCTGAATGGCACCCCCCCCCCCCCGAACAAGGATATTGACAAAATAGGGAGACCACCAACATAGGGCTAGATAGCTCAGTTAGTAGAGCGCCGGAGGTCATTGGTTCAAATCCCACTCTAGTAAATTTTTCTTTGCTCAACTTAATATAACGCTCATTTAAAAAAAAAAAAGAGTCCACCAAGAGTTCAATGGAAAGTTGAACTGATTTGTGGTTAATTAAAATTAAAACTTAAAAATTACCTTGGATGAGATGATCGTGTTATCTGGAAACTTCTGATGAAAGTAGACATCATCTGTTGGAGGGGGTTTGTGATTCACAAAAATAGTCCGATTTTCAGGAATATCTTTTTGTCTGCACAGCTAAAAGTAAAACGATCACAACAAAGGTTATATTTCAGCTTCAAATTTCTCAACAGACACCTTAAACACACCATCAATGGTATTCAACATACTGCCAAACTAAGACAATGCCAAACTTCACGATTACAAAAAGGACATGTACATGTAGATCCGAGTTCAAATTTCTGATTTAAAACAGAAATGAGTTAGACCCTGTAATTCTTTCCATCATTTTGAATTTGAACCATCTTCATGATATACAAAGTACATTTCAAAAGGAGTTGTATCTACATACACAGACTCTATCTCGGGTTTCCCAAGCTTAGTGCCAAAATCTGCGCAAGAAGAGTCAAGTTTGCAGGGCACTGCTATCATCACCCTAAACTTTCAGCCAGCAAGCTTGTCCTCTGGGAGCCCAAGCAAGGTCCAGCCCAAAGAGGATGAGGTCACCTGACTTATGTGGAGGTACTAAGAAGGGACACTGGGTTTGTGACAGCAGATGAAATATCTACATGCATGAGGAACAAAAAGATCTGGGGACAACTCTGTCGTGACATCATTGACCGAGGACACAACTTGAAATAGAAGAGACAAAGACAAGTCATTATATTTAGTGTACTACTGTACCTTCCCATTTGTTGTTGCAATTTTTTACTCTCAGTTAGTTCCGACTTATTCACCATAAAAATTTGAAGAAAAAAAAGCAATCAGCAGTACGTTTATTTTCCTCACCACATGTGTATGAATTCAGTAAGTGATTATATTGAGGACAAACTTTGAGTAAAAAAACAATTTCTTTTATTCAAAGCCCATTTTGAACTAAAGGCCACATATCGTCAGCAATTTCACGAAGTGCCAAAAACTTGAAAAATCGGTAGAAACCTCATATTGATTTTTTTGTTGGTTTCGATGTAGTTGATTGGTATCTAACAATTGACAAAGTTACAAACTCTCAAAAGCGTCTACTTTCTTAATTATGCTAAGTCTATGAAAGGCAAAACCCGAAGAACCTGGAATTGCGTTTTCACGAAGAGCCAAACACCTTTTTGTCATTTTGTGTATTTGCGACCGCGTTGATTGTATAGCTGGCACATTGCCAATCATGAGTGCTCCGACTTTTTGCGTTTTCACGAAGTGCCAAAAACTTTGTTATTGCGTTTTCACGAACAGCCAAAAAGTTTACACACGACGCGCGCACGCTGCACACAGACCACAGTTTGAACAGTTTTCACGAAGAGACAATCTTGTTAATTAAATAATTCCTCATTAATTAAACACGTTATGGACAAAATTGAAAGCAGATTTGTATAATTGAGGATCTCTACTTCCCTGATATGTAACATTTCAAAGATTAAATTGCGAATAGTCTACCAACCAGTAATTTTAAAATTAGCTTTTAAAACTTCAAACGCGGTTTTCTCCAAACATACAGCTCAGTTTGTAGAGCGCCGGCACGTTAATCTGAAGGTCATTGGTTCAAATCCCACTCTAGTCAATTTTTCTTTGTTCAACCAAAAATTATTAAAAATCTTCCCAGACAGTTACCCTTGTGGTTTATTACTTGACATTTGAAATAAATAAGTTGCATCCCCCTTAAAGGTGATCCCCTGGCTGCCGCTTCCCAGATTTGTATGATTGAGGATCTCTACTTCCCTGATATGTAACATTTCAAAGATTAAATTGCGAATAGTCCACCAACCAGTAATTTTAAAATTAGCTTTTAAAACTTCAAACGCGGTTTTTTTCCAAACATACATTTTTGGCTTTAGGGGACTTTTTGGCCATTCGTGAAAGTTGATCGGTATCTAACAATTTACTAAGTTTCAGCTCTCAAAAGCGTCTAGTTTCTTAATTATACTAAATCGATGAAAGGAAAAAAACCCAATAACCTGGAATTGCGTTTTCACGAAGAGCCAAAAACCTTTTTGTCATTTTGTGTATTCGCGACCGCGTTGATTGTATAGCTGGCATAGTGCCAATCATGAGTGCTCAGGCTTTTGCGTTTTCACGAAGTGACAAAAACTTTGTTATTGCGTTTTCACGAACAGCCAAAAAGTTTACACACGACGCGCGCGCTGCACACAGACCACAATTTTTACAGTTTTCACGAAGAGACAATCTTGTTAATTAAATAATTCCTCATTAATTAAACACGTTAAGAACAAAATTGAAAGCAGATTTGTATGATTTAGGATCTCTACTTCCCTGATATATAAAATTTCAAAGATTAAATTGTGAATAGTCTTCCAACCAGTAATTTTAAAATTAGCTTAACTTCAAACGTGGTTTTCTCCAAACATACATTTTTGGCTTTAGGGGACTTTTTGGCACTTCGTGAACTAGCTGACGATATGTAGGGCCAGGACCAAGAATTGGAGGGAGTCCAGATGTCACTGTAGTATTAATTATTATAAATTGAAATTAGTTATTGCAATACAATCCTACCAATCCACATGGACCCCAAAATCCAATGAAAAATGTTTACTTTTGGGCACTGTCTATTTTGCTGGCACTCAATATGCGCAGTGACTGGTTTGGGGGACTTTTTGTTTAATCCTTGGGAGCCACAAATTAGAAAAAGAAAAGGAAATACTATCAATTTAATTGTGGGAGTAAATATTCTTCTTTTTTAAAGGTGCCAGCTGGGAATTTGAGTGCTGAACATGTCAGTAGATACATGTATGCGAGAGCAACCCGACTAAGCTAAGCAGCAGCGTTCAAAAGTCGCTGCAGTATAATATAATGTTGGCTACTCATGAACACATCAAAGAGGGTGCTTTACCATCTGCCGGTTTAATAGCATTTAGTCAAACTTAATATACATCTATCCACTATCTTACTAAGGTTATATACTTCTTTAGTTAGACCCATAAAATTGAAATACATGAACAAGAACACTTAGTTGAATAAATTTCTTAAATCCAAGATGGTCTTTTTAAAAATACAACCATACTGTTACTATGTTTATTGTTTAAGAGTTGAGAGTTAGTTGTACAATGTAACTGTAACTGTAGTGTTATGTTACAAGGTTTTTACACAACTTGGAAAGTCTGGTGTATTGAGCATTTGCCGTAAAAACAATGTTACAAATAAAGGTAATGTCATTTTTTATGCATCTTGAGGGGGTGCGAATCCGATGGGCAATGATTTCATATGTGGGTCTTTTACGTCATTGTGCACAATGTAAACAAACTCTAGAGACAAAGTAACATTTTCTACTTGCAATACATTGAGTCCCCTCTCCATTGACACGTAGAAAGGTAATGTAAGGTTCTACAGGTACATGTAAGTTGTTGTAAAAGTTGGAGCATTTAGCTACCAAGGCCATAAATATTTATTCTAGCCTCTTCAAAAGTTTCAACTTACACTATTTCAATTCACAACTCATGATGATCCAAATCACGTGATTCAACTTACAGCCTAGAATTCTGGGAAAAAACTATGGGCGCTGAGAGAAGCCTTTACCTGATATAATTTTCTCACTGGCTGGAAAACCCTGATACAGTGAAGGCCTATATATTGAAATGTGAGTTCAAAAAGCTAATTTTACTAAAAGTGTTTTTGCTTGATACTTTGATTCAACAAAAAGATGTTTTTGAATCGTAATAATAACACAAAAATGAACAAACGACAGCAAATATTGACTGATACCTTTATCAAAGCTCATAGGAAATGAGTATTAATACAAAATACTATTTAATCATTTTTTTTTTTTTTTTATTGAGCAAAAGATCACATAAAAATTAAATTTTTGTTCTTCCAATGCATTATACCTAATTACTCGCTGGGGACACTGAACAAAATCCAGAAATTTCCATGCGTTATCTGCAGAGATGCTATCAAGCTGGGCCAAAATTGTATTCAATGTGAGCAGTGTAAGGGATGGTTTCATATTGAGTTCATGAACATGCCTCTCAAAGAATATATTATGAATCGAATGCATCATCCATTCCAGCGTTACATGGTTTTGTAATCAGTGTGGTCAACTTAACACCAGCCTCCCTGGCCTACAGCCCATGTCAGACTCCAACACATCCAACTCATCCAACTCATTGAACGCTCTTGAAGACACTATGGTGCATGAAGAATTGGGAGACCCAGTTGCTGCATCATCTCCAACTAACCCCCCTGACTCCCATAGTACTTTTTTACCAGGTGTTGGCGTAAGTGTTTTGTTATAAACTGTGATGGTCTGTTTCGAGATGCCTCAATTAGAGCTGTTCATTGATGATCACAAGCCCGATAAAATCACTGAATCCCATTTGAATGATGATCATATTTTCATCTGCATTCAGGAAAGGTGGTGTCGTCGTTCTAGTCCAAAATGATCTCATTGCTACCCAGTGCAACATTTCCGAAACTGACTCTGCCGAGTTGCTTTGGATTGAACTCCACATCCAGGGTTGTAAACCCTCTTAATCATAGACCACCAAGCTCTCCATCCTCCAATCTCCAAGAATTGTCATCCTCTTTGGAAGAAGTCCAGCAAAAATTGAAAGATGCAATCATCATCGACGACGATTTCAATCTGGCCGACATCGATTGGCCCAACGGCACTGCAAAACCGCATGCAATTGAATCTGCTAAAGTTTGCTTTGCTGCTTGACACCTTGCAATACCTTCTTCCTTGACCAGATGGTCACAAGGACAACCAAACTTACTGATATCAACCGGAACATCCTTGATCTTTAGTCGACTACTCACCCTAGTTTCATCAATAATTGTGATGTGGTGTCTGGTATGAGTGATCATGAAATAGTCACCTTCTGCATGAACTTTAAGCCAAAACGCAACAAAAAGTGTTCCTGTTTAACAAAGCTTATTCTGACAGTTTTCAGTCTGACCTGCTTGATTTTCAGCGCAACTTCCTAAGTGACAACCCAGAGACATATTCTGTCGAGGAGAACTGGGAACATTTTAAATCTACAATCTCATATCTTATGGATACAAAAACATCCCAACTAAGATAACTCATTCATATGGTAACGCTAAACCCTGGGTAACTAGGGAAACTAGAAGGATGTCAAAGAAGAAGGCTCTATAATAAACTTCAATCTTACAAATTGAGTCATGACTGGAAAGTTTACAGACACTAACAAAAACACTCAGCAAAAAACTGTACAACTATTGGTCCTTCCAAAATGGGATGTTCAATGACAGCGATGACAAATCTTGCAAAACAGTTTGGAAACTCATTCATTCATCAGCAAGAATCCTCAGGAATATCATCTTTGAAAGCAAATTCCAAAACCATCTTTGACAACAAAGGGAAAGCCAATGTATTCAATGACCAGTTTCCTATGGTGTTTACATCAGATTGGGTACCAGTTGAGTCGGATGTACCACTGCTAGGTCCCCCTGTTGTTTTTTTACCTTCATCAATGACCTGCCTGATGGTATCACTTCCAACCTGCGCCTCTTCGCAGATAATTGTCTTATGTATCGTTCCAATCTAGGCAAATACTGGCAAATGAAATTCAACACTGATGCGTTTTACTCTGCGCTGCAACCCTTCCATCTCAAATGACCACCTTGGAGGAAGAATCTTGCCACAGTCACCGACTACCCATATCTGGGCCTCACTTTCTCCCATAATATGCACGGCTAGAATTTGGGGAGGAAATCCACAAGACCACTAGGGCTTGTAGCTCAAAATCATTACTGGACCACAAATGTTTTTACAAGACAAGAATTGTGAATGAAGAGAAAAACCCTGCTGACACAGTTTAACAATAACATGCATTTAAAGGAACATTACAGAATTGGTTTTTGCTAACAAAACAGTTGCTGGCAGTGTAAGCACTTTATGTAATCCACCATAACTGACAAACCTGTAGAAGTTTGATGAGATTGATCGGCCATCTGGGTCACGAGAAAATAGTGAAAAAAACGATTACACATTTGCATGAAATCATATAGATTCAACAAATGAATAAAACGCTCACTGAGCGATAAACTCCAATCGGAAAATTAGTTTATTCATTCCTCATCAAATATGGCATTAAATTTCAGACAGAAATATTTCAAGGGATGTTTTCTTCTATCATTATCATTAGACCGTGTAAGTTTTATGTAAATCTGTGGTCAAAAAGTATATTTTACAAGTTTTTTTCTTACCAATTCTGTAATGTTCCTTTAAACCTTTTATATTTTAACAAGCACTCAGACATAAAAGAAAAGATTGATCTCAATTGTCTTTTTGGGCAGTGACGTAAAAGATTTGCTTCGGCTTCTCCTTCTATGATTATTATAGTTGGCTATTTGGGGGAGGGGATCAACTGAAAAAGCCATGAACCTGTGAAAACCGATCACAGGAGGATATGGCTGCTTCACACAGCCATCCTACACTTACAGAACTAAACAGTAACAATAACATCCCGTTTGCATGCTGGTTGGTATGGAGGGCCGATCGTAAGCAAAACATTCAATCGTGGGTACAGATGTTGGGACCAAATTCAACATTTCTGCAAACTTTCAATAACAAAAATATAACATCGGTTGCTTTGTTTCAAACAAATTCAACACTATTTTTGAATATTTGTGTAATATTGTTACAAATTGTGGCTATCCGTTTTTGCTTTGCATTTATGGCTTCCCATATGTATCCAACCTCGGTTGGCAAAAACTTGGGCTGTAACTTTGCAAAGGAAAGGTCTACACGCTAACCTCCCTTGGGAAGAGTTATTGGAACATGGGGCTATTCTCTGAACTGATGTGATGCGTTAACTTCCGAGTTTAACTTACCAGAGTGTCTACAAGTTTCGTTAAGAAAGACGCCATCGGGACCACTGTGCCTTTTATTCACACTTTGAATGTTTGCCTGACAATCATTTGATACATAAAGCAGCCAGATATTGTGTGAAATACTGTTCTTTGCCGTTCGTTGTGAACGTACATCCGGTAATCTGATTCTAGGAATCTGCTGGCCAGGGCCGCCGTTTGTCGCCAATGTTATCAGTAGGAAATGCCGATGTTTCACTCTTGGGGGCGCTCTAACAGTAACAACAGAGCTGCACTACAGATTGATATTTCGTATTCTTTGACATGACCATGCCAGTGCCTGTTAAGATGTAAGGACGCTCCGGCTTGTTCTCTTGGCATTTTTTCTTTTTTCAATGCATGTGAAGTTAAATTTTTTGCTGCAATGTTTGTATATATGTATTTTTTAAGTTAACCAATCAGTAATAACAGTAACTTACCCTTCATTTACATACAGACTTGACTTTAGTGTAACAGCCTAGGCCTACTTGTTGCCGATGTGGCAGAAGATTCTGCCCCCCTCCTCCCCGACACGTCTAGTGGTCCACCCCGGAGATTCTCCTTCAGCCCATAATAATTCCAATAACGGGGGACAGAATATCCGAGGGACCGTACCTATGACACGGTCTTCCTCTGATCATAGAGCACTGAGAGTTATTGCTCTATTCTCAGAGTACGAACGATGCTGCACAACTCTTTAACTGCGGCACTCCACATACTTTATAAAAACTACACTGGCTTCCTGTCAATCAGTGAATTAAATTCAAAATTATCCTTCTTACATCAAGGCACTATGGTTCAGCTCCAACCAACATAAAACCTCTTGACGCGATGTAGTTCAATTAAGACCTGAGCCAATTTCCTATAGCTGCTTAAAGTTAAACAATTTTGTTAAGCGCAACTTTAATAGCAGGAAACCAGTTACAAAGGATGATGTGAAATGGTATTTTTTGTGGCACCTACTCTGGTCACCCAAATTGTTTTGTGCTTTTTAGTGCCTAAAGATAGATTTGGTATTATGTCAACGTAATGCTGATAGGCGAAATTATCAAGAGAGAAGTACCGTAAAGTCATATGTGAAAGTTTAAGCTGATTGAGCCTAGACTTGCTGAAGAAAATGGCGAAAACCTGTCATGGTATATTTTCAACACGAACGTCAAATCAACGTTTAGCGAGGTGGCAGCGGGTACCTGCCGCACCTCTGGCCGCAGCAATCGCGAACGGACACCAACCCTCAGAAATCTGAGAAACAATGCATGGATTCGTTTCTCAGATTCAAATGTTTTAAAATGATTTCTAATTAACGGGGCATTTAGACGAATTAATTTCACAGGATGCTTACTACCATTACAATCTTTATAACACTGAGAGATAAGCTTTCGGATAGAAATTACGCACCTGGGTCATTCCCAAAGTATGACCCTACCTTAAGCAGCTCTATAAATTTGGGCCTGAGATCTACCAGGCAGGCACGGATCCGAGGGGGTGGGGGGAAGTGGGGGTGGGCAGGGGGGCCCGTGCCCCCGGGTAAATTTGAGGGGGAAAATAAAAACAAATTGTACTATCTGCCTACTTATTAGCCACAAGTGTGTGTGGTGTCTTTTCCCCCAGCGGCAGGATGGATTTCTTTTTTTATCCTATGCCTGTCAAATTTGTTTCTTTCTGCCAAAAAGAATCTTTCATGTCACTTTCAATTGCTTAGATTTACATGATAACATAAGCGTTTGAAACCTGACGTGCCAATTTGTCCTGGATTAAATATATTTCATGTCGTTCTGGCATTCAAGTGTAAAGACTACACTTAGCTTGAACTATATTTTTTTAATGAATGAATATGCATAAACACAGATATTGCAGCGACCAGATCTAAACGCGAGATTTGTGGGATTTAAATTTTCTTTGAGTAAAGTTAGAGCCTTTCTTGTTCTTTTAAAATTCTTCATCACTCATAGATTTAAAAGCCTGTCCCTTCTTATGTTGTTTTGCAAACTTGGGTGTGATCCCTGGTTTTAGACCTTATGCATCGACGTCATCAAGCCGCCATATATTATTAGAGGTACTGATGATGAAACAACAAAACGCACAGATTTGTATACGCAAGGAGCACAGGATAAGCCAATGAACATCTTCCTTCTGGCCTCTAGGCGAGGGCGCCCTACTCAAATGATGTCATGTGCCTATAAGGCCAAATGGCAGTTACAGGTTGCATGGCTTCTGACTGGCACCTCGAAAAGGATAAACAAAACAGGGAGACCGCAAACATGGGCTAGATCATGGCTCATTTGGTAGAGTGCTGGCACGCTAATCCTGAGGTCGCTGGTTCAAGTCCCGTTTTAGTAAATTTGTCTTTGTTCAATCCCAAAATATTTGTACAACTTTACTCATTCATTTTGTGGTTTATTATAACTTGATAACTTGTTTCGTCAAATTGTTTGGTTATTTCATGAGTTTACGTTAATTATTGTAGAAAAACTGATAACAAAATATTAGTTTGACATCGGACAAACAAAGCTTAGTAAATAATCATCATTAAAATGGATGTTTACAATATGGGTCGTCCTATTATTTATTTTTGTATCCCACCAAAAGATTGTATAATCGCAACCACACCTTAGGCTATAGGGCTACGGCTTAGGCACCGACAACCTGTTTAAAGTATACTTTATACCGTATACCGAAAGTTATACATGGGCAATATGAGGCAGAGGGTAACCCCCGCCAATGCTCCCCTACTTTAACACACCCTATAGTTTCCTCTTGTACAGAGGTACCCTCCCCCTAAAATCCTCTAAAAAATTCCTGAGATTCCAAGCACACAATGAAGACACAATAGGCGGGGGAGGGGTACTCCATGCCCCATATCGAGCCCCAAATGCCGATAGTGTACATTTTCAAAATTGACGGGGCCGAATCCAGAGCCTAAGCTGAAGCCCTGGTTTCGAAAAGGGATAAGTCGCCATTTATTTCAAGCCATGCAATCACCTGTTTTAATGGTAAAGAAAGAAGTGCACGAACCTCGGCGTCGGGGTGCACGACCTCCTCATGTTTCTTTAATGCACGTTGGCTTCGCAAGCGCGTTTTGCACGTCAAACATTTGTAGGGAACGGAAAACAGGCGTTTTGGGTTGTTGCTTACACCGGAGCTTGCATTGCTCTTTTTGCTCTTGTTGCTCTTTAGTGCTTGGGCTGCAGATGTGGATTGCTCAATCTGAAAGATGGATGTTATCTGTTTCATTGTGTTTTCTACATTCTGAACTGATGAACTGACTGTAGATGGTGGTTGATCCACTCCTATCAACTGTTCTTGTTGTCCGTCATCTAACCTCCAACTGTTTTTATCGTGTATCCTTTGGTGTCGTTCTAGGTTACTCTTGTGACTGCTTGCATACGGGCATACTTTGCAAGTAAACGCTTTTACGCCACTGTGAACACTCATATGGCGTTTGAGCAAAGCTTTACGACAGAAGACTCGCATGCATTTCATACATGAGTATCCCTGCTCGTGTTGATTACGAACATGATGTCTCAGTTCAGACTTACTTTTGAAAATCTCACCGCAGCACTCAAGATGTTTATTTGGACTGTGCATGGCCTTACAATGACGTTCGAGGTTTGAACGTCGTTTGCTCGTGTATGAACACTCCTTGCATACCAATACCGGCATTTGAGTTGCAATGTTGCATTGTCGAAACACTTTGGAAATGCGTCGGTTGCTCGACGCTTGAATCTGTTCTTCCAGCATCTGAGGACCAATTACCTGGTTACACAGAGAGTTGAAAGGTAACCAACTGCAAAATTGGTGACGACGAGACCCACAAAACGCAGAGGAATCTGGAAAATGAATACAATTAGAATCATATCAACGTTTCCACCCTAAAACCGAATATACAAGGAAAATGCAGCGGCGAAATATTTTTAGGGGCACAAGGGGTGCACCACTTATAGGGGGAACTTCTGGACAATTAAAACTGCAGTTTGCGTTAGCATTTTTACAAGGCATTTTCCAGCACTTTTTGCTATTTTGTAATAATAATAATCTGACGTGGAGGTTTCCCAACATTATGCATGAAATAATAAACCTGTGAAAATTTGGGCTCAGGTGGTCATCGAAGTTGCAAGAAAATAATGAAAAGAAAAACACTCTTGTTGCATAGAATATTGTGTGCTTTCAGATGCCTGAGAAAGGCTTCATGCCTGAAGCCTTTTTCAGATACAAATATTTCAGTGAGAAACTACCTCTTTCTCAAAAGTTAAATTACTTCAGATGGAGTCGTTTCTCACAATGTTTTATACCATCAACAGCTCTCAGGTGCTCCTTACCAAGCAATATTTTATGTTAATTTATTTCTTGAATAATTACGAAGATAACAAAATATGATTTTCACAAAAATATGCTAACAAATTTGATGAGTCAAGAATATGTACTTGTGTTTTAAAACTTACCCTGTGTAGTAAATGGTGGGAGTGTTTCCATTGTGGTAACACTCAATGACTTGCAATTACTCAAACTCACTTGTTTCTTGATGACCAAACTCATGAAAGACTGTGTTTCGGTACAGAGCAAGGGCTGGTATTTCATAGGGAGTGTCACTGGTCGTGGCGAGGAAGCTTACTGAGTCCTTCCAACTCGACAGACTATTAGTCCTAATGACGGCCTACGGGTAAACACTCTTTTATGATTTGAATAAAATATTTGACGAAAAGTCAACCTTTGAGCAAAAAATATAAAGGCCCGGCCATCGGTTTTTAATGGCCGCCACGCTTGGTTGTCCATTATTGTCGTTTATCATGGATGAGAAGGATGAATTGGAAATATCTTTGAGAAATAAAACTTTGTAGTTGAGCATGGTTCATTGCTACTGATCTGACCCGTATACTTTAACCTTCTCACGATTCGTTTGTGAATTGTTTAGAAGAAAAAAACATCTATTGTTGTCGAAAAAATGCGCTATAGATCAACTCTGCATTATATTGATATTTCTCATTTTAATACACATTGTAACAAAAACTTATTTAAAGTATTTCTTGCTGATGTTAGGAAACAAAATGAATCACTCTTCCTTAAATATGACTAATAAGTTAAAAGAAAACAAAAGTATACATACAGTTAGGAGAAACCCTCTGTGGACGTGATAGTCTTGGTTCCAAGACCATTACAAACGTGTACAGTGTACTACATAAATCCAAACGTTGGTACTGATTGTGTGTACTCAAACACAATGGTCTTTGAACCAAGACTAGACTTGAGTGAAATTAGTGGATTCATGAAGTGCCCCAAAGAGAGTAATACATCACTAATAAGACCAGGAGAGTTGTTTAGCTTATGAATTCACGTTAATGTTACATGAACAGGGTTTCTCCGAAATGTGTTTTTGGAATGTTTTTTCTTTAACAAATTTTGACAGATGATGCTGTTTCAAAACGAAAAACCTCCAAAAACATTCGCCTGCTACGGACAATACATGAAATGGCTAATGGACGTGAGATAATGACGGGTTTTCGACAATAAATCATGTTTAGTTTTAATTAACGGCAGTTTTACCCCCCCCCCCATGTAACACCTTAAATGAACGCTTGTAACTATACAGATTCTATCAAAGTGGCAAAAATTGTTAACAAGTTTGGCCACTGCTGTGTAGTGCTATACATGAATGATTGTGGAACACTATAATATAGCCGAGTTGCATTGAAGGACGCTCGCCAATATCGTCGTACAATTTCCCATCCAAAAGCCGAAGCTTACTCCGAATCAATGGTGGTTTGGACAAGGGCCATGGAGTCATGATTCTGCCATACTGTAGTCTTGGTTCCAAGACCATTGGTGTTTGCTCGGTACCAACGTTCGGGTGTATACACTGTGCACGTTTGTAATGAATGAACATAGAGGGCGCTGTGACTAGTGTTATTTTCCGACTCGCCGACATCTGGATCTCACCAAGGTCTTGGACATTTGCTATTTGGAGGCGTGACCAGACTATGTAAATGACTTGTAATTTATGGAGTATTGTATCACGTGACTGATTGAAGACGAATTATGCAAACTATTCGCGTGACGACGATATACCCTAAGCCACGCAAAGGTCAATGAGCTCGAGTACATCATCATGGCCGCTTCCACAAAACTTAGCGAGGCAGACATAAATTATTTCAAGAACATGCTTGTTGTAGTCGTTTAGGCTTGAATGTTTTAAAGATGCATTTACTGTATTTTATTTATTTTATTCATCGCCAAAATAAACAAGTTCAAATTTGTACTTGTTTTACATGTATACAAATGTAGATGTTAAACTAGCTGAAAAAGTGAGACTTTGAAACTGAGTGTTAACAATTGGCAATTATCAAAAAATAATCTTGACATTGTATTGAACTAGACCCAGTTACTGGGGCGCTGTACTCCTTTTTCGAAATATTTGGACGTTTATCGGTACAACATTTATCGGTTATTAATCCTCTTAACCCTGCGTGACACCATCACTCACTTGATGAGAGTCAGTTTTTAATTAAAAAGTTGGTACTTCGCCATTTGTTTTTTACTCCAAAAAATTCCAAGTTCCACAACTACACCTAGCCAAATAGCATGCCAATTGTCTTATTGGCAAATGTCTTATTACCATCGGGTATTTTTTTTTTACTAAAAAAATTCAACAATGACCATATCTCCCTAAATTCCCATTGGAGTTGTCAAATGTGCCCTTAAGAGGATTGTGACCTGGAATGACCAGGACACGCTCATGTGTAACGTTCCCAGCATTAGCAATTTTGCTTGAATTAATTCTATTCAGTCAAAAGGGTCTATATCTAATGCTTTGGGCGATTAAAAGTGATTGGGTTCTCCACAAAAATGAGTAACACGCTAATTTCAAACTGACACTCAAGAAGTTAGCGATGGTGTCCTAGTGAGATTTGTTTGTGATGGTGCCACGCAGTAGTTCATACATGGATACATGTAGGCCCACATGGGCACAAGGGGGTATCATAATTTTACCATACAGAACAATCCTAAACTTCAAATTTGTACCTGTAATCGTACATTTAGAGTTTGTTTTTTCAAAACATGGGCACTCATTGCACACTGTAATCACACAAAACTGAAGTTTGAAATAATTGCACATTTTGAGTCATTATAACATTTTCTGAGAGATAAAATATGGAAAAGCTGTGTTTTGCAGAAAATATAACTAAAGCTAGGTATAATTTAGTATGCTTATAATTTAGTACAATAATTGAGAACCTTTATCTATACATTTGCTGGATGATCAATGTATTCTCTCGTGTTCTGTCATGAATGTACATTTTGCCTTTTTTAGTCACGACCCTTGTGGGCAGTACCCCAAAGGCATGTACATCCCCCCCCCAAAAAAAGAGTGAGCTACAAGCACCTTGACTAAAGGATATATGCACATGTATCATATGTGTAGAAAGTGCTTAATTTATAGGGAGGTGTACACGATTGGTAACTGTAGTTCCTCAGATACCAGACAGGCAAATACTAACTGAAAGTTTTGTTGAAAGATGATCATGGAACCAATAATCATGTCAAGTCACGTACAATGTAGGATGTGAGTCGTTTCACATTATTTCTCCTAAACAACAGTGATAATTTGTGGATAATGTTTTTTTAAATCACATGTGTTCCCACTTTTGTTCCATTACATGTACACTGCATACAAAAACAACCATATGGAATAGCTAGATTTTGTATAAATAACGAATGCTTTAACTTATCACCAATGGTGTACCATCCCTTTAATTACAGCGTCTTAAAATGTATTGTTGACTGAGAGTTGTTATTGTTGACTTCATTAATTTTAGCATGTTTGGGACATTAGATTTGGTGTCAGGGATCCAATGGTTCTGAGCTTGTTTTGGGGAATGCATACTTGTTGCTGAGGTTTGCAGTACCTGAAGTAAAGTAGGTACATGGAGCTCCATTTCTTCTAAGTTCTAGTTGATTTGTGAAACTGAAGTTTGACAATCCGTGGAGTGATGAATCTCAAAAAGCAAGACTGTGTTGCCGGTGCACATATTGTTTTTGTTTCTTCATTTATTACATTGAATAAATGCTCCTTTGCACCCTTTGTTTCAGTACTTCTTCTATTACATGCTCCTCGTTATTGTCAGTGATAGCAGAAATTGTTGACAGCCATTTTGATGTTACCTTCTTCTTTTCAACTTTGAAGCCATGTCAAAGAATCACCTACAAATTGAAAAAGAAGTGTTGACTGAGATAAGTTTGAGATTTTGTACAGCTTTGGAAATCCTGGGGAATTTTTTTTACAAACAAAATCAAACACGAACCAAACATACCCCCTGAAATGTTTTCATACAAGAACCAATGACTTGACAAACCACTGGTCCTTATCACAACCATCCTAAAAATCATAAGAAATTTTACCTGTACTGGTTTACTTTACAGTACATGTGTACAGAAACACTTCAATTCTTATTTTGGTAAATAATTGTTATCCTTTATAACAATAATGCATGTTTGTTGACTTCATGAATGATAACAATGCTTACAAAGCAGCTCAAAGCACTTTCTTATAAATTAAGAGCTTATCTTGACACAATGAAAATTGAACTGTTTTTTTTTTATCCTCATTTTTAAATGCAAAGTTTCCCAATACATATTAGCCTATAACTTGGCCTAAGTTCAACCACTGCATTTTAATTAATCCCACTGGGGCTACCACCAACAAATGTTAACAATTTGTACAGAATTGGTTAAATGGAAATGCAATGTACATGTCTTAATTGTATTGCAGCATTTCTTGTATTCATATTGGGTGGTCACAACTTTTCATAGGACCATTCATGGGCATTTTGTGCACATTAAAGCCTTACAAACATGTTTACCTTTTAACTACAAGTTAAGGTTTAACATTTGTTTGGCCTTTCCACCAATAATAGGGCACATTGCAATTAGTTGGTAGTTTATTGCCAAGCCAAGTTTACTTCTAATCTTATCTTACCTCAATGTCTGGAGTCGAAGATGTGTACACAAGCTTCTTCATGCTGCTTGCTCTTGGGGACTGCTGGAGTTGTTTATTCTCCTGCAGAACTCTTTTTCTCTGAGGCTGCAACATGGAAATTAACTATGATTTAAAAAAACTTGACCCAAAGAAAATAGGTGCTATTCCTATGTATTTGTGGAATAGGTTTTCTTCACTTCCCTTTAGTTGAAAATGGTGGCTTGCCTTTTCCAAATCAGCAGTACAGGTAAAATAATTATAGTTGATATATTATAATGCATCTATCTAGGGCTACAAAAAAAGGCAGAATGCATCACTATTTTGAAAACATGCACATGTGAATGGACCCTTGACTGTGCTGGTTTGGCAAATAATGCACCTGGATATTATTAATAAAAGAATGAAGATGAAATGGAAAGAGTTGTTGTGATGGAGGGGCCCTGCTTTTACTATTAGTACTAGTTTTAATTTTTAAACATAAACAAATTAATCAATAGTGCATCGGCCCAGTTTGTTCATTTTAATTTTACTCAAATTTTCACTTGGGCTATGATCATGACACTTCAATTCTCACCTTAACAGACGGTGTACCAGGGCTCGATTCTGCTGTCCTTTTCTGCGACAGTCTCTTGTTGGTGAAGAATCTGGGGTTGTCACAGTCGCCATATACCTCCTCTGGACTTCTTCGCTGGTTTGTCGATGCGACTTAACTTTCAGAACTTGGCGTTGGCAAATGTTGCATACATGTACTTTGATTTCAGTTGGTTTATGTCCAGTTTTGTAATAAGTGAAATTTCATCAGCTACATTCACTGGTTGATGGACTAGTTTTCACAGAGCAATTGAGAGACATGCTTACAGGTAATTAATTGTGTACCGCACAATAAGCACGACCGCACACTGGAAGTGGCCATTTTAACGTCAGCACGATCGCCGCACTGCCGAGTCGATTGTCATCGGCAGGCAGCAGGCAGCACGACCTGTCCGGGCCGAAAGTTCACGCTCGCAATATCTCCATTGTACAGTGTTATATAATCGTCGTCGCATGTCCAGTGCAGCTAGCTTTATTGAACTTGTACTACATAATTATACATTACATACGCACAGAGCTCAACATTGATGAATTATTCATAACCAAAGTATAACAAGATCACTGATTGGCTCCCCCGAAAAGTCGGGGGAGATTTCCAGAAAAACAAAGAAAAAGTTAAGACCCGTCGTTGCAAAATTAATGTCCAAGACCTTGGTGAGATCCAGGGAACAAAATTACAAAGCGCACTCTATGTTTATTCATTACAAACGTGCACAGTGTATACACCCGAACGTTGGCACTGATTGTGTGTACCGAGCAAACACCAATGGTCTTGGAACCAAGACTAGCTCCTCACTCGCTCCATAGCGCGGACAGTGACAATGTGATGATACAATGCAGTACAGACTGCAACCAAAGAAGCTCCACTGCTCCAAACAAGAGGGAAAACCACGCACGACATCACCAAGAGGCAACATTAATGTCGAGCAACTCAAAGTCACTTGAAGTTACGCTGAAAAATGGCCAACCTTGAGATTCTGTCATTGAAACATGAGAACACCTGCGAGATACCATGCACAGCACAATCTTTGCCATCTCTGAGGAATAAAAGTCTTGAGAGTATGACGAATCCCGTTTCTTGCAAAGTGCGATGCCCTAGCAGAGTTCAAGCGTTCACCAAGCGAGAAAACTCTTCAAACTAGGTCCTGATGCCAACGATAGATCAGCAATCGAGACTGCAGCAACAATTTTCAGTGTCTGCGCATTAAACTAGTTTAGACCATCTTTTTACAGATGGTATTCCGACGACGGTTATTGGTCTATACGTTCGACCTGGAAAAACTTACACGACCGGTACATTGGAGCTATTTACAGCTCTAAATCCTTACAGAATGTAAGACAGTGGATCCGTCTTATGTAAGATTCCCCCCAGTGGCGTCAAGGGGGCTGGGGAGGAGCACGTGCACCTACTGGTGTCCCGTCCCCCCCCCCCGCATCCCCCATTTGAAATCTGGACTTAGACTAAAATCGTAAGAATCAGCTAGCTTTGTAAGCTTTGTAATTTAATTGGTGCTTTCAAAAAATGTTTATGTTTACACGCAGGCAATTTTTGTTTTTATCTCCACGTCAGATTATCTCATAAAAAGAGCAAAAGGCACGATAGAGGCTTGTTTTAATTTTACGGAAAAGGCAAACGGGAACTATACAGTTTTAATTGGCAAAGTGACTGCCGTATAAAACAAATTGTGTAGGCCTACCCCTTGTGCCCCATACAATTTTACCCTAAAGATTTTTCAAAATTGGCTGTGGTTCTGGATTAGGCTCCGTCCGCCATCAGACTGAAGTCAGCACTAAACTTAGTGCTGGCACCTATTTTTTTGCCAGCACAAAATTTGGTGCCAGCACTAAACTTAGTGCTGAATTCAGTCTGGTCATCCGCCGAGTCCTAGTTGAAGCCCCTAAGGGTGCACCCCATAATCTCTCATAACATACAGAGCAAAATGCTAAATGTTCAAAAATACACGAAAAATACTTAGAAGTCACAGCTTTTAACTTGAAAGGGAAAATATTATTAATTGACTCTTGAACTTTTATTCTCTGCTCAATTTTATATGGGGAGTCCTTGGGCCCTACACAGGTGTAATTTTCAAAACGTACGAGCATCAATCTTGAAAAATGTCCCTACACCTCTCAGCAAATAGGACCTTTTATTTCAGGGCCTATGTCATCCAAAATACCTCAAGCTGGAAGTCAACAACCCCAGGTCACGGGCAATATTTTTACACTGAAACACCTTCTCGGGGCTCTCAAATCTGTCTAATATAGAATATTTTTAGGGCCTACAAAAAACTATTGAGCTCGACGCTCTGTTTTCTCCTATTTGGTGGGGTGCACCCCTAAACCTAACTTCCGAAGCAGCTTCGTCTGTTGACCACCCGAAAACGCTTGGGCTCTATGCAAGAGAGGGCGCCCTTCTCAGCTGAACACGCACGTTCACATCCATCCTAGCCCTGGTGGTGGCAGGTAGGACGTAATGCAACGAGGAGTCCATCCTGATCCGTGAAATGATAAACCATAACCAGGATGTGACACTGCACGCCTGACAGAATGGCAAGAAAACAACAAAACAAAGGACGGAATTTGCTGGTAAGTAATGTTAACTTGTTTCATTACTGCGTAAAAGAGAGCCGTTTTCAACCCTCTTTCCTCTTCAAGTTTAGTTGTCAAACGATTGGCCTTGTCAATCATTCATGTCATGGTAGACCCAGTAACTGGGGCGCTGTATTCCTTTTTCGAAATTTTGACATTATCTGTCATACTAGCGCCCTAGCGAAAGCTACCCAAAATATGGGGAAGTGCAATATTTTCATAAAAAATCAGAGATGTCACACCAAAAATGCCCCAAAATGACGGAAATACCCAACGAATTACCTTCAAAACTGCCAACTGGCCTCTCCATATGTTTAAGATGTAACACCAGGCATGAAATTGTACTCACGGAAATTTGTCCGGCTAAAAAATGATGATTTTTGAGATATTCCCGGTTTCCGTTGATCATGTCCAGCCATCGTTTTCATGAACAGCCCTGCGGGGGTCCTACTAAAAGCCGACAACACGCCGACAACGCCGACAACAAGTCCAGAGTGCCGACAACACGCCGACAACAAGTTTCAGATACCTTAAAACCAGCAAATAAACCAAGGATTTATTAGAAATATGTGTACTATGTAATATTAACAAAAATGCAATGGCATAACTTCACGAAAAGTCCGAATTTTTAACCAGAAAAAAACACGAAAATACACGGAGTGCGGTCGGACGCCATCTTGGCCTAAAAACCGTGTTTCGAACATTCCATTATGATACAGGTAAGATGTATTTAGCGCTTACAAAACAACAGAGGGCGGGCGTCATCCCACGGCTTATTATTGCTATTGGCATAATAATTACTAGGCCATCACTACACCCCCGGATGTGTTACCCCCGTATCATAATGGAAAGGTCGAAACACGGTTTTTAGGCCAAGATGGCGTCCGACCGCACTCCGTGTATTTTCGTTTTTTTTTCTGGTTAAAATTTCGGACTAATGTCATGGCGTTTGTGTTGTCATACACCTGTAATAAAAAAAAAACCATCGCAATTGAATCAGTGAATGAATAAGTCGTGTGCAGTGACAGCTGACAATGACAATATTGACATTGTAATACTAGACAAAGATCCAACAATTACACACTTTGATACAGATCAAATTGTTTTTGGTCAATTCGAGAGATCTATGAAAAAGGTGGGTAAATCTTCGGGTGAGATTGGCGGTTTTATAGCTAGCCTCGAGTCATTTTGGATACTCACTACATGACTTTGTTCTGCCCCATCTTGACAATCGCCCCTACATTATTAGTTGGGACTGGTCCAAACTTGAGTGTTACTGTTACAGTTGTGGCGACCCAATTATAGTTGGGATCGCAGCTAGGAGTAGGATCGCAGTAACTGACAAGCTGTTGTTTGCTAATTAAGTTTGAGAATAGTTAGTAGGCATCTGATGGCCGGAATACAGATCTGTCAACCAAAGGGCCTTTTCCAAACCTCGTCTTGGGCTCTGGCTGCAATTCCATCAGCAAATTGGACACGAGCCGAGGCCAATGTTTGAAATACAAAAACTTATGTAACCCTTCCATTCATAGTGTCACCATGGAGGTAGGTGTCACATAGTATGCAGTCCATGCACGATCAATCACGGTTATCTGATCACTTTCGTGTGGAGGCTTATCCTGTACAGCTGCATGGGCAATCCCAACTATAGTTGGGGCGCCCCAACTGTAACACCAAAATTGGGACCAGTCCCAACTATAGTTGGGGCGATTGTCAAGTTGGGACAGCACACCTTCACCATGATGGCACACTGACTAGGACGCTGGAGTCCTGGTACATGGTGAACCCCTTCCTTCTTACCTACTCATTCATGGACTGGACTATCCTCATCTAGTCATAGGCACCAGTGACAGTGTCACAAGACAAGCTGTCAGTTTTAGTGTGGCATAGAAAAAACTTGCCGGATCCTAAACTCCTTTTATACAGCTTACACAGTCACTTCAGCCATAATTAGGCCAAATAAAAAAACAAACATGTTAAGCATCCCCGCCCGCTTCCTTTTTAGAGGCCGCCTCCTTTTTTTTTTTAAAATTTTTTTTAGGATAAATTTTTACAATCTCTTGAAACAAAATTTTGGCCGTTTGTCTTGAAAAATGTGTCGAGCGGCCATTAAAAAAAAAAAAAAAGCCTGCCTCCTCCTTTTTCCTTTTTTTCAAAAAGGCAGGAACGCTAAACATGTTTTTATTTTTATTTTGCCTTATTAATTATAATCATGCTCTGTGTGTGTTGAAAGCCATCATGCATCTTCAGTATGCGGGCTGTCTTCAGCGTCTTCTTATATTTATTTTAGTTACTGAGCTTTCTTCTGTGAAATGACATGTGAAACCTCTTGCAAGCAGATAGTTCAAGCAGTAGCAATTTTTTTAAATTTGAAAACATGTCGGACTCAGAAATGGCATCGTTAGTTAAGAAGTGTTTCATTGTCACTGTTAATGTGCGGCAACGTCATTATAGATGTGTGGTGCAGTACACTGGCTCTTTGCACATGGGCAGACACACACATTCACACAAAATATGAGTGCAATCATTCATTAAACAGTTTCTATTTATAAGGCCATATAGGAAAAAAACAATTTTATCGATTTCTGACAAAAAAATTATAATTTTAAAATGCTAAGAACTTATTTTTAAACTTTATTACCAGTCAGTGCGCAGCGTTCGGAAAAGTGCTTCCTTTCATTTGTAGCGTATGCACGGCAGTCGCAGTTTTGCATTTATAATGAGCTAGGAGGGCACATTTTCAAAAATCATATCGTGAAAATTCAGCCATGTAAAAATACAAAAACGTAATATTATGAACGAGGAATGCTTTATTGTAATAATAAAAATCATGGAAGAATTTTTAATTGTTCAGAATTGAGAAATATTCGACTAGAAAAATTATCATCGTTGTACAAAAATAACGGTTTCCGAAAAAGTCCCTTTTCTAGCATTTAACGAATTGTGCAGAAAAACTTGAATCATGGGTGTTTAGGTACATTATTAATCTACTCATACGCTATAGTCGATTTTTTCTGAAGCCACTCGAAACAGTCGGGGGCACCCTAAGTATCCGTCGCCGTCAGCGTTAACATTCTCGGTAGAAAAATCCGCCATTACCCGTTGGTCTAATGGGAGCCCGAATGTGATTGGTCAGGATGTGCAGCGTGCCAAGCGGTCAAGCGTGCCAACTGACTAATCAGCTACTACGTAACAAAACGCAAGGCAACCATGGTTTGGCACGATTCCCTGCTCCGGTCATGCAATCTACGACAAACCGGTGCCCGACTATTATTCGTTGTTATGGTGTTTGGCCGGGTTTAGCTTCAGTTCTTTGGAAGGATCTGTATCTTTACGTCGCAGAAACCAAAACTGGCATAAACGAAATATAATTTTCATAACAAAATTTCATAATTTTTGTCAAGAAGATCATAAAAAACATGACAAAATAAATAGCGTCGTAAGAAGGCCTTTTTCTCCCGCCATTTGATGATGACGTCACGTAAGCTAAAACGATACGGCACAAATAACGTTTTTTGCTAAAGTTTTTGCACCGAAAAAACCATTAACGGCTAAACCTGCAGAAGTGTATGTGGTACGTATCGAAAGAACGATCCTTCGTTTATCAGAATATGGACTCCGTTTGTCTCAATCGTGCTCGAAACAGTCAGGGGCACCCTAAATGTAAAGCTAATCAACAAAAAGTGTGAAACTTTAATCACATTTCAGACGAAGATTCATATGTATTTGGTACCTAAAATCTGGGGAAAAATGGGTTTACTTTACGACGAAAATGTTCAAAAAAACTTCCCACTCCATCTTGACCCAACACTACCCTCCAGTGGGCACTTGTAGCCAATCTTGCAGGGTCGCCTCCGAACGCTCGCGCATTCACGCGAAATCTCAAAGGGTCCGAGACCGCCGTGCAGCTGCAAATGAAATCTGGTGTTTGGCCTCATTATCTAACACCCTGCGCACTGACTGTTACACCAAAAAACAGCTGGCAACCATCTAAATATAGCCCGGCCGGTTGTCTTAAAAAATGTGTCAGGCAGCCATTTGGAAAAAAAAGGCTCTTCTCCTTCCTTTTTTCAAAAAGGCAGGACGCTAAACATGTTTTTAAAATATTATTTTGCCTAATAGAAACTGTTTAACGATGACATCTATCTGTTGTTATGAAATGGGAGTGTGTTTTTTTTAAGACTAAATTCTTTGATGCTCAAAGAAGACCATTGACTTGACTGGAATCTTCATCAATTCTGAGATTGAGACTTTATATTACTATTAAGTGCGAGATTTTCAGAGTTTTGCTTTTTAAAATTTTTATTTTGAACAATGCAGATACCAGCAGTTATTTTATACAGTCTAGTTGCCATAGCTACATGCAGCATCAATTTCAACACAACAAGTCAAGAGGAACAACAGAAATCCTGTCAACTGATTAATCCGTCCAATAGTAAGTAAAGTTAAGTTTTGCCTGCCTCAAACTAGATCAAGTCACTATTCATGGTGCTTGCCTGGCTCAAACTAGATCAAGTCACTATTCATGGTGCTTGCCTGCCTCAAACTAGATCAAGTCACTATTCATGGTGCTTGCCTGGCTTAAACTAGATCAAGTCACTATTCATGGTGCTTGCCTGCCTCAAACTAGATCAAGTCACTATTCATGGTGCTTGCCTGCCTCAAACTAGATCAAGTCACTATTCATGGTGCTTGCCTGGCTCAAACTAGATCAAGTCACTATTCATGGTGCTTGCCTGCTAAACTAGATCAAGTCACTATTCATGGTGCTTGCCTGGCTTAAACTAGATCAAGTCACTATTCATGGTGCTTGCCTGGCTTAAACTAGATCAAGTCACTATTCATGGTGCTTGCCTGGCTTAAACTAGATCAAGTCACTATTCATGGTGCTTGCCTGGCTCAAACTAGATCAAGTCACTATTCATGGTGCTTGCCTGCTCAAACTAGATCAAGTCACTATTCATGGTGCTTGCCTGGCTTAAACTAGATCAAGTCACTATTCATGGTGCTTGCCTGCCTCAAACTAGATCAAGTCACTATTCATGGTGCTTGCCTGGCTCAAACTAGATCAAGTCACTATTCATGGTGCTTGCCTGCCTCAAACTAGATCAAGTCACTATTCATGGTGCTTGCCTGCCTCAAACTAGATCAAGTCACTATTCATGGTGCTTGCCTGGCTTAAACTAGATCAAGTCACTATTCATGGTGCTTGCCTGGCTTAAACTAGATCAAGTCACTATTCATGGTGCTTGCCTGCCTCAAACTAGATCAAGTCACTATTCATGGTGCTTGCTGCCTCAACTAGATCAAGTCACTATTCTGGTGCTTGCCTGGCTCAAACTAGATCAAGTCACTATTCATGGTGCTTGCCTGCCTCAAACTAGATCAAGTCACTATTCATGGTGCTTGCCTGGCTTAAACTAGATCAAGTCACTATTCATGGTGCTTGCCTGGCTCAAACTAGATCAAGTCACTATTCATGGTGCTTGCCTGCCTCAAACTAGATCAAGTCACTATTCATGGTGCTTGCCTGGCTCAAACTAGATCAAGTCACTGTTCATGGTGCTTGCCTGCCTCAAACTAGATCAAGTCACTATTCATGGTGGTTGCCTGGCTCAAACTAGATCAAGTCACTATTCATGGTGCTTGCCTGGCTTAAACTAGATCAAGTCATTATTCATGGTGCTTGCCTGCCTCAAACTAGATCAAGTCACTATTCATGGTGCTTGCCTGGCTTAAACTAGATCAAGTCACTATTCATGGTGCTTGCCTGGCTTAAACTAGATCAAGTCACTATTCATGGTGCTTGCCTGGCTTAAACTAGATCAAGTCACTATTCATGGTGCTTGCCTGGCTCAAACTAGATCAAGTCACTATTCATGGTGCTTGCCTGGCTCAAACTAGATCAAGTCACTATTCATGGTGCTTGCCTGGCTTAAACTAGATCAAGTCACTATTCATGGTGCTTGCCTGGCTTAAACTAGATCAAGTCACTATTCATGGTGCTTGCCTGGCTCAAACTAGATCAAGTCACTATTCATGGTGCTTGCCTGGCTCAAACTAGATCAAGTCACTATTCATGGTGCTTGCCTGGCTTAAACTAGATCAAGTCACTATTCATGGTGCTTGCCTGGCTTAAACTAGATCAAGTCACTATTCATGGTGCTTGCCTGGCTCAAACTAGATCAAGTCACTATTCATGGTGCTTGCCTGCCTCAAACTAGATCAAGTCACTATTCATGGTGCTTGCCTGGCTTAAACTAGATCAAGTCACTATTCATGGTGCTTGCCTGCCTCAAACTAGATCAAGTCACTATTCATGGTGCTTGCCTGGCTCAAACTAGATCAAGTCACTATTCATGGTGCTTGCCTGCCTCAAACTAGATCAAGTCACTATTCATGGTGCTTGCCTGCCTCAAACTAGATCAAGTCACTATTCATGGTGCTTGCCTGGCTTAAACTAGATCAAGTCACTATTCATGGTGCTTGCCTGGCTTAAACTAGATCAAGTCACTATTCATGGTGCTTGCCTGCCTCAAACTAGATCAAGTCACTATTCATGGTGCTTGCCTGCCTCAAACTAGATCAAGTCACTATTCATGGTGCTTGCCTGGCTCAAACTAGATCAAGTCACTATTCATGGTGCTTGCCTGGCTCAAACTAGATCAAGTCACTATTCATGGTGCTTGCCTGGCTTAAACTAGATCAAGTCACTATTCATGGTGCTTGCCTGCCTCAAACTAGATCAAGTCACTATTCATGGTGCTTGCCTGCCTCAAACTAGATCAAGTCATTATTCATGGTGCTTGCCTGCCTCAAACTAGATCAAGTCACTATTCATGGTGCTTGCCTGGCTCAAACTAGATCAAGTCACTATTCATGGTGCTTGCCTGGCTTAAACTAGATCAAGTCACTATTCATGGTGCTTGCCTGGCTTAAACTAGATCAAGTCACTATTCATGGTGCTTGCCTGCCTCAAACTAGATCAAGTCACTATTCATGGTGCTTGCCTGCCTCAAACTAGATCAAGTCACTATTCATGGTGCTTGCCTGCCTCAAACTAGATCAAGTCACTATTCATGGTGCTTGCCTGGCTTAAACTAGATCAAGTCACTATTCATGGTGCTTGCCTCCCTCAAACTAGATCAAGTCACTATTCATGGTGCTTGCCTGGCTCAAACTAGATCAAGTCACTATTCATGGTGCTTGCCTGCTAAACTAGATCAAGTCACTATTCATGGTGCTTGCCTGCCTCAAACTAGATCAAGTCACTATTCATGGTGCTTGCCGGGTCTCAAACTAGATCAAGTCACTATTCATGGTGCTTGCCTGGCTCAAACTAGATCAAGTCACTATTCATGGTGCTTGCCTGGCTTAAACTAGATCAAGTCACTATTCATGGTGCTTGCCTGCTTAAACTAGATCAAGTCACTATTCATGGTGCTTGCCTGGCTCAAACTAGATCAAGTCACTATTCATGGTGCTTGCCTGGCTTAAACTAGATCAAGACATTATTCATGGTGCTTGCCTGCCTCAAACTAGATCAAGTCACTATTCATGGTGCTTGCCTGCTTAAACTAGATCAAGTCACTATTCATGGTGCTTGCCTGCCTCAAACTAGATCAAGTCACTATTCATGGTGCTTGCCTGGCTTGAACTAGATCAAGTCACTATTCATGGTGCTTGCCTGGCTTAAACTAGATCAAGTCACTATTCATGATGTGCTTGCCTGGCTCAAACTAGATCAAGTCACTATTCATGGTGCTTGCCTGCCTCAAACTAGATCAAGTCACTATTCATGGTGCTTGCCTGCCTCAAACTAGATCAAGTCACTATTCATGGTGCTTGCCTGCCTCAAACTAGATCAAGTCACTATTCATGGTGCTTGCCGTCAAGTTAGACGGGGTTAATTCTGATTTAGCTTCTACCCCCACACATAGGCAGAGTAGATTGACAGGGTCACGGACGGTACCCCTTGGGCTCGGGTTGTCTGGTGGGGGTGCTGTTGCCGGGCGTACAGAACCAAACGGAATTGTATAGTCCTGCGTACAGAAGCGCCCGGGATGGATGGCTCAGCGTAAGTGAGTACATCCATACACACATTATCCAGAGCAGCCCCACGCCGGGTAGACATCTTCGTCGGACGCACGGATCCACTTGGAGCGTCCCGTCCGACACGCACCAACGCTTGAGACATTCTTCATTGGGAGCAGCCCCACCGCACAGACTCATGCTAGCCGGATTCACGGATCCATTTGGAGCCTTCCCGGAGTTGGAGTAACAGAGATGTACTAGACGCATACGCCATCAGTGACTCGGCGCTGGACAAGGAGCTGATGGAGTGGGGGGAGGTTCGCGACCACTCGGAACCCCTCCAACCATTCCATCCAACCCAGCGCGAGATAAGCCGTCTGGAAAGGGGTATTTTGACAGCCCGGAACGATCTCCGTCTCCCTCCCCACCACACCTTCGGAGGCGACCTTCAACTAACCGACACCATCGATGAAGGCCGGAAGCGACGCACCAGAGCCCACAACACCACCTCCGCCGGAACTGAGCGATCTCCTCTCCCTTGGGGTCGGACGGGACGAACAGGACCAACTCCGCTTGGAGGGCCTCCGACACCATCTCCTCAAGCGGAAGATAAGCCGTCTGGAAAAGAGTATTTTGACAGCCCGGAACGATCTCCGTCTCCCTCCCAACCACACCTACCGAGACGCCCTTCTCCACTCGATCGAAGCCGGTTAAGAGCCGGGAGCGACCACACACCACCTCCGGACAGCACCCAGACGGAGAGCGCCGCCCGACCCGTCTCCCCTACGGAGAACAGCACTCAGACGGAGAGCACTGCCCGACCCGCTCTCCCTACGGATGACAGCACTCAGACGGAGAGCACTGCCGACCGTCTCCTACGAGACAGACTCAGACGGAGAGCAATCCCGACCCTCTCCCCTACGATGACAGCACTAGACGGAGAGCAGCCCGACCCGTCTCCCTACGGATGACAGCACCAAGACGAAGAGCAATGCCCGACCCGTCTCCCCTACGGATGACAGCACTAAGACGGAGAGCACTGCCCGACCCGTCTCCCCTACGGATGACAGCACTAAGACGGAGAGCACTGCCGACTCGTCTCCCCTACGGATGACAGCACTAAGACGGAGAGCAATGCCCCAGAGATCCCTTCCCACTCGATCGAGCCGGTTAGAGCGGAGCGACACACACACCTCGACAGCACCCAGACTGAGAGCGCCGCCCGACCCGTCTCCCCTACGGAGAACAGCACTCAGACAGAGAGCACTGCCCGACCCGCCTCTCCTGCGGATGATATCACCCAGACTAAGCCTGTGACGGTTAAACGTTTAAACGGTTAAACATTTACAAAATCAATATCCGTTTAGTAAATTACTAACCGTTTAAACGAAACAAAAAAATAAAAAAATATGCGTTTCGTTTTCCCTGCCTTCATCACCCCATTTTATGTGTAAAACAATTTAGTTAAGTTAAAAATTGCCGAACAACTACTATTCAAAGGCTCGATACTTTTCATCTCCGGCGAGTACAGCCTGTCAAAAGGCTGAAATTAACTTGTTTGTGGTTTCAATTTGCCAACAAGCTTTCGGACGGTCGGCTCTATTGTGGGCGCGCGTGATTGGCACGTGCTCAGCGATCTAAGCAGGGGACAGGAAATGGGATCTTTAAAAAAGTAAAATGTAACCTTTTTTTCATTGCGTGGAGGGGTGTCCAATATCTCCTAAACTCATTGATCAGTCACATTTCTATGTTCAACGTTTGCGTGAGCCTCGAAATTTATATTTGTCCCGTAACTTACTCCAGTGTTCTCTTTTATGTATAGTGTTTAAATTGTTTCTAACTCATAACCGCTTTACAAAATTAAATTAACATGAATCCAAAAATCAAAATGCCGCGCAAGTCAATCAGCCCGGTTTAGAGTAGTTTCGAAAAGATCAACGAAGACAGTGTGAGGTGTAAAATCTGCACTGAATTAAATAAGGCATCAATGTTACTGATTTGGTGAAGTTATTGGATTTTTTTTATAAGCCAGAATGATAACTCTTTAATTTCAAATGAATTGTTGGGGAAATTTCCGGGCCTATTCTACCCTCGAGCGCGACTTGTCGCTGTTCCAAACATCATGTTTTGTATGAAAGAACTTGTGTAAAAAATAAACGTTGTATGTGCTGACCAATCAGCGTCCAGTACAATGTACATCGCGCTCGAGCTAGGCTCAAGACAAGAGAAACACGTGAGAAAGGATTTAGTTTTACCGCTGTGAGCCTAGCCACACTCAAAAGGTGGGGCGTCGATGACATCTCAACCCTGCAACGTCCAATGAAACATGGCAGTGGCCGCTGATTCTATTCAGTGCACCCTAGACTTGATTCAAGTCCCTTTCTCGTGCGAGGTCCCCAACACATGTAACGCGCCAGCATGCAGCCACAGTACAGACATACATGTATACTACCAGTGCGCCCTCACCGACAAAATGTGGTGGCTATTGTGGTGGCGATGCACGGTATTAGGACTTGATTCAAGTCTAAGTTCACACGTGCGTGCGTGAACGTTATACTGCACAGAGTCGTTTGTTGACTTTGTATGGACATTGTATGGGCGATGGGGGATATTCACGTGACTTTGACTCTCAGCGGGATGCTGCGCTAAAGATCATGAAGGATTATCTCTCGGTCGGTATATTTTTGTTTGAGCTTTATTAGGACCAACATGACACAAGGACTTTAATACAAAATACACTGACAAAGATAGTCTCGTGTTAATAGTCAAAACATTGGGACTTCCATGTACCATAGAGAATTGTCTCTGGTGTTCGTGTTTTTTTAGAACAAATTGATCTGCCGCCGACAAACGTTTAAACGGTTAACCGTTTAGAAAAGTTTTGTTTAAACGGATAGTAAATTAAACGTAGGGTCACAGGCTTAACCCAGACTGAGAGCGCCGCCCGACCCGTCTCCCCTACGGAGAACAGCACTCAGACGGAGAGCGCCGCCCAACCCGTCTCCCCTACGGAGAACAGCACTAAGACGGAGAGCACTGCCCGACCCGTCTCCCCTACGGATGACAGCACCCAGACGGAGAGCGCCGCCCAACCCGTCTCCCCTACGGAGAACAGCACTAAGACGGAGAGCACTGCCCGACCCGTCTCCCCTACGGATGACAGCACTCAGACGGAGAGCACTGCCCGACCCGTCTCCCCTACGGATGACAGCACTAAGACGGAGAGCAATGCCCGGCAGAGATGCCCTTCTCCACTCGATCGAAGCCGTTAAGAGCGCGGAGTGACCACACACCCCACCTCCGGACAGCACCCAGACGGAGAGCGCCGCCCGACCCGTCTCCCCTAGGGAGAACAGCACTCAGACAGAGAGCACTGCCTGACCCGACTCTCCTGCGGATGACAGCACCAAGACAGAGCAATGCCCGGCCCACCTCTTCTGCGGATGACATCACCCAGACGGAGAGCGCCGCCCAACCCGTCTCCCCTACGGATGACAGCACTAAGACGGAGAGCAACTGCCCGGCAGAGACGCCCTTCTCCACTCGATCGAAGCCGGTTAAGAGCCGGGAGCGACCCACACACCACCTCCGGACAGCACCAAGACAGAGCAATGCCCGGCCCGCCTCTTCTGCGGATGACATCACCCAGACGGAGAGCGCCGCCCAACCCGTCTCCCCTACGGATGACAGCACCAAGACAGAGCAATGCCCGGCCCCCTCTTCTGCGGATGACAGCACTCAGACGGAGAGCGCCGCCCGACCCGTCTCCCCTACGGAGAACAGCACTCAGACGGAGAGCGCCGCCCGACCCGTCTCCCCTACGGATGACAGCACCCAGACGGAGAGCGCCGCCCAACCCGTCTCCCCTACGGAGAACAGCACTCAGACGGAGAGCACTGCCCGACCCGTCTCCCCTACGGATGACAGCACCCAGACGGAGAGTGCCGTCCGACCTGCCTCTCCTGTGGATAACAGCACCCAGGTGGAGGCGACATTCATCGAGGACCCCTGCCAGTACCCCCGCCACCATCACGACCAACTACCCCCAGTTTTCCCCCTTTGTTAAAACATTCTGTTGTTTCTACATCCATTTTGTTGTTGTAAAGGGGTTGCCTTGCTGGCGTGGCACCGGCGCTCGCTGCCTGCTTCTGGGACAAGCAGTGTCCTGGGAGGGGGCAGTGTAGCGACAGTGCCTGATCGACCAGTAGGGGGCGCTAGCACGATTCCACTGCGGAGCCACCGCTGGGCCCTGGTCACTGCTACAGTACATTGAAAACCAAGCATCATCAAAAGCACCATGAAAATGCATCTGTCTGTTACAGCCAAGCCCATTTTGTGCTTAAACTTTGTTTTCTTTTTCAAATTGTTACATTGTACCTTATGTATCGACTGTCAGATGACGTCACTATATTATCGCTCCCCATGCTGGAGTACTTACTTCACGCACACACGTTACTAGTTCTGTCGAACATGTGCTGCGAAATGCAACTGTCGTTGGCACTACTGGTACATCTCATACATGTTGTACGTAGTACTCCAGCATGGACGACCTCCTGCTTTGCTATAGACTTGTGGACAAGTCATTAAATGTTTGTCACGGTGATAGTGAAACAGCTCTCTCGCAACTCTACTCTCGTAAGACTGCTCTGTGCGAGAGTTACTGCTCTCACGACTATGGCCCCATTTAAAGACTTGTACAACCTGATAGCAGTTTGTGCATGATCTATGGGCTCTTTGTAAGGAAGAATTTGATTGGTCAATTTTGTAAGATCTATAAATATTCAAACTTGCGTGTCGTCTGCATAACGATGGAAGTTCACACCCTGGCGTCGCGCAATGTTCCCAATAGGTGTAGTGTACATAGCAAACAGGACAGGTCCGAGGACTGAGCCCTGAGGGACTCCACAATCCAAGTGCTGATGCTCTAATTTACTATCGGTTATGATGACTGCTTGAGATCTTGAAATAAGGTAGGAACGGAACCAGTCAAGCACCTCCCCGGAGATTCCAAATCGGTCAGACATCCTTCTCAGTAGCAGACTATGGTCCACGGTGTCGAATGCTGCAGACAAATCCAGTAGTACAAGTAGAACCATCTGCTTTTTGTCAATAGCTGTGAGGATGTCGTTTGTGACCTTGACTAGGGCGGTTTCGACGCTGTGACCTGGCTTGTGGGCTGACTGCGTGTTTTCTGAAAGATTGTTGTCACGCGTATGAACCGAGACGATGAGCGACGACCTTCTCTAAAATTTTTGATATAAAAGCAAGTTGAGAGACTGGTCTATAATTGCTGAAACACTCGGGATCAAGCGTCTTTTTCTTTAGAAACGGTGTGATATGAGCCATCTTGTTTAATCATATTTATGAGGCAAGGGATACATCTTAAACAGATAAACATTAAATGTTGATGCTAAGTATATATTATTGATTAAACTATTAAATTTCTGAAGCAGTTAACAAATTGAAACTCATTTACAACTGCTCTCTAGTAAAAAAAATCAGTGTATTTACAGTATTTGAAAATATTACCACCCTCAGATAAAATGGACTTATCCAGGCAGTCTCATTGGCCGCAACGCCAATGTACTATTTACACACAGGCACAAATGAATACGTACAACATTCAGATGGTACAAGTCCTTAAATGGGGCAGTATTCAGGAGCCAGCCGTATAGCGAGAGAGATCATACACCATGACAAACATTCAACAACTTGTTACAAGTCTAGCTTTGCTATAGATAGGACATCAGTGAGAATGTCAGACTAAGTTGGGGTTTCAGGGCTCGAATTTGGGCGAAAAACCCACAAGACCACAGGACTTGTATCTCAAAATGTTTACTGGACCAGAAATAATTTTACAAGACCAGATTCAAACTGAGAAAAGACTTCCTTGCACATTTTAACTTGCATTTAATTGAACAAGCATTAAGACATAAAAAGAGAAGATTTACCTCATTTGTCTTGAAGGGTAATAAGTATATTTCATATCAATACTCAAAGTCAACATTTGAACATAATTTGTTTCTGTTCGAGATATTATAGAGTGAGGTTCATGAATTGTTCTTGAATTGAAAACACAAGACCGCCGGACTTGTCCGGTCATGAGTTTACAGGCCCAATGCTAAAATCACTGGCCTCGGGCCTGCGGTCCAGTGTCAAATTCGAGCCCTGGTTGTATGGGGAGGGAGAGGTGAGGCCACCAGGAGTATTCTATAAAGAATAACATTTATTTCCTTTTTCAGATTCTAAACTGGAATTCACCTCATCTCAGCGAACACCTGTCACTGGGGTGTTTAAAAAATATATTTCACTCAACTGTTCAGCCAGAAACTTTTGTGACGTCACATGGCTAAAAGACAATTCTTTGGAGTATCCCTTTGGTGTCACATCTTGGATCAAATTGAGTGAATCCAAGCAGGTGTTACAGCTACAGAGAATTTTGTATCAACAAAAGGGCAACTATACATGCACAGTAACAGATGGCAATGTGTCCATCAATCAAACTGTTGAGGTGTTCGTTTCAGGTTTGTTATGGAAAGATCTTATTTATTATTTTGTTTTTAGACTTTTTGGTATGTTGGTGTTTGAGGAATGCTTCACCAATATCTGTGTGACTGGTGCACAGTAAAAAAAAAACAACACTAATCCTGCCTAAGCCAATGCAGTGCTCATTGCTGTATACAGTAAACTTTCATTGATTACTGCTTTGTAAATACATGTATCCCTGATTGGAAAGAGCACATCATTATCTTTATGTGATGTATATTTCGTCATGTTTTTCATATAATAACACTAACAGCAAGAGTAATACTCTTGTTGGTAGTGGTTTCATATGAAAAACATGTTTTCAAATACATATTAAAGAGAATTATTTGCTCTTTTCGACAGTATACTACAAGTGCCAAGAAAGACACTATTTGTTCATCTACATGTTTTCCTGTAGTTTACAGCACTTGGATGTTCTATGGGAAATCACGTAGTTAGGCACATATGCAATAATTATTACAGAACTTGACATTAAAATATTCATGTTTAATTTACCACATTCAGACAGTCCATGGACCTACCCTCCTCTCAGTCTTGCAGCTAAAACCTGTACCAACCAAACTGCTAACGTCGGACAAGAAATTGAGTTTTTCTGCTGCTTCCACAATGGAGAGAAAATTTATGAAGTGAACATGACTTGGGAGAAGAAAATAGAGGTGTCGCATGGTGTTAATGAATGGCAGCCAGTTGAGTGTTTAGAGCAATCAATATATGAGGAAGAATTTGACTACAGCCATATTGAAGAGAAGAGGTAGTTTGGATTCTGAAATGCTCAACTAATCCTAACCCAACGCATTATCATTCCATCTAAAAGCTGAAATAGTGCACTTACTAGTAAATGTTTCAATCTCATTACGTAGTAAATAAGATAAAAAGCAAAATGTTTTTTCTCAATACAGCGGACATAGTATGCCTACTGCTGGAAAACGTCTGCGTATCAATGTTGTTGGTCTAGAGGCATTTGGTGATTATCGTCTTGTAGCAACCTCGAGCTTAGGAACAAAAAGTACATCTGTACTTTCTCTAACAGGTATTTAAGATTTTGTATTATTGGATGGACAGCTCTATGTTAACATCAGTTTGGTGTAGCGCTGCAAGTTTTTGTTTTATTTAATAACCTGTTAAGCATACAAAAAAGTATTTGATAAACCGGTTAATAACTGAACTTACCTTACCGTCGGTACCCAATGTGTTGCAAATCTGTGAACCAGTGTGCTTTTTGTAGTCAAAAACAACGCCCATGTGCATACCGCTAACGCAAGCCCTAACCTAGGCTGACTACTTCAAAACATAATTTTGTGTGGTTTTTACAATTAATTTTAGGTTAAAATTGATGGAATTAAAAGAAACATTGCTGCAACTTTTTGCATTGATTGAGGTTGGTAAAAAAAATGTGTCGTCAAAGTGAAGCAAATAAAGAAAAGCGAAAAAAGTGAAACACCCGGTAGTTCTTGTACGTAGAACCTGTAGACAATTCAGCCAATACAATCAATGCCTCATATGAACAGGGTTGAAACAGTTTCATCTAAATCTATGCTGAAAAACGGAGACATAATTGGTCACCAAAATGTTTTCTGTAAGGGATGTAGGTTTAGCAGCTTTGACGATTAGCTGATTTCGGCAACATTGGGTTTGTCCTGCGACAATCTGAAACCATGGGTTAATTTCAACTCTTGTGTTTAGCAAGATTTGTCTGTACTTGACAGGCTTTGACTTTTAGACCCTGGTTAACTCCTTATTGTTAATGCTCTTGTTTCTTAGAGTCCCAGAAGGCAAACTTGACTGCTGTAAAAGCCATCAGTGTATCTCTAGCATGTCTGCTTCTTGTCATAGTCTGTGCAGCCCTCACATGGCACTTCAAGAAACTGGACATTATGATATTCATGATGAATCATGGATCAGTGGAGGGAGATGGTAAGAACTTTCTGCTTTTTGTTCAAAAGTATCTTTATAATGGTTCAGCAATTTTGCTGCAACTCATTTAAAATTTGAAGTAAAAAAAATAATTGTACCATTTTTTCAAGCAGTAGACTTTAGTAGACTGTAGTCATTATTACTAAAATGTTATGCTATCACAGCGTACAAAAGAAAGTTCACATTATCCTTGTTCTGAAATAAACTCCTTGAGTCATGCTATGTCCTGTAGCCTGAGATCTCAAGGTTTTTCAGGATTCTCACTGCTCTCAGAAGTGCTGCCTTCTGAAGGAAATCGTACCCTCACTTGTGCCTATTTAATCTAGATGTATGCTTCTCTGGTGCCTTCAAAATGAGTGCCAAGTACTCCAAGCACCACAGGGATTACTTTCACTTTCACCTGCCAAATCTTAGGGAGTTCCCTGGCCAAGTCTTGGTACTTCTGGATCTTTTCCATCTCCTTCGAACCTACCCCTATATCACCCAGCACAGCTATGTCAATGAGATGACACATCTTCTTCATCTTATCTAGGACTACAACATCAGGATTTCTATGTTCCATAACATGATCAGTCTGAATGTCGAAGGGAATGTGACAGATTTGTGATCAAATTTTGTATACAAATTATCTTGCTTTATATATTTTGATCTCTATCAGAATGGGGCCAGACTGATTTGTTTACATTGTTATTTCTGAATCAATTAATGTGTTTAACCACTTCAGGTCATTATTCTGAAAAGCTTTGTGGAGCTTCTTGGGTAATTGTTTTCCTTTGAAAATATCGTTGCCACAACGAAACCCTGAATTAAAGGAAAGACAACAAATTTTCTTATAATTAGCATCAGGACTTGATGTTGTCATGTGAGAAAATTGAGTAAGCATTCACCGTGATTCGCAGAACCTCGGCCATGGTATGCTGGAATCTGGGAATGCTCGGACTTATCTCCCATTGAGCGGAATACAATGACAAACAATGGCGACATCCTGGAATTGGGGTTAGAAGAGGGATATTACAGGGCATGTTTTCCTGATCCTGGTCCCCTGTTTGTATGAAGCGTAGCACGTTAGGTGCAAATCTGTGCAAGCTACAGTTATACACTGGAAAGACCGGCTGCCAGGAAAAAATCCAGGGCGCTTCAAAGTTGTCCCAGTTGTAATAACCGTCCGCCATATAAAGTCAGTTAATAAATATTTTGAGGATAAACAAACCATCCGACGTGAAGTTATTCTTGCAAATACTTGCATTAATGTGGTTACCTTTATTCTGCATTTCAAACATGTTCATGATCACTACATTTGTTTGGTTGGGGCCAATCATGTTTTACCTAAGGAAAGAGAAATTGTGGGGTGAAATTGGTCTGATTTAAAAAACAAAAAACAAAAAAAATAACATGATTCAAAAAGATCAATTCAAATGTAATATTTGAGATAGAAATTCAAACATAATACACTTGCAAGAAGTTGGGAAATTAAAACCACTTTATTTTTGTCCATAGGTGGAAAGACATTCGATGCATTTATCTGCTATGCTGATGAAGATCTGCAATTTGTACTTACTTTGCGTCAAAATCTGAAAGAGGCAGGATACAATGTTTGTGTTCGAGACATTGATATCCTTGCTGCAACAAGTAAGCACAAAAATCATTGATCACCTATTAAATGCCACAACACTGTGTGATTACAATCACATGTTTTTGTCAATCACATGTTTTTGTCATGGAAGTACGCACAAGATGAGACCATGCTGCACAAAACCTGTTTTGTGTTTACAGTAGTACAACTACCACAACCTTGTGATGAAAGGTCTAACAAAATCAATAGAATAGGTATTTAGATTTTCTTTTGGACAAACTCTTTGAATTCTAATTTCTATTCCCTTACTATAGCCCTTGTTGAAGAGATCATAGAGGCCTTGAAGGAAAGTTGTCACTGCATCCTCCTCATTTCGCCAGACTTTCTGACTGCTCAACATACTGCCCTCCAAGTTGAAGTTGCCATAAATCAAGTCATGCAGAAGCAGTTGAAGATCATTCCCGTCATCTACCGAGACATCATTGGAGTAGACTTAGGAGCGTTACCTCTTCTGAAACGCATCTTAACCAACATTAAATCTATCACCTGGGATCCGTACAATGAGATCACATCCAGAGAGCAGCTGCTTAGACATATGGCACCAAGACGGTGGAGGAACATTGACAACATGGACGAGAGAAACTCCCTGCAGGATTTTTGAAACAAGCAAGTCCTACAAAGTGATGGGGGGGGGGAGAGTTGCACACTTTTAGGAAATACCATAGAAGATGAACTGGTTACCTAATAGTGTGAAGAATCCTGATAGAATCATAGATGAAAGTACATGAGGTGCTAAATGTATATACAGGGAAATATGTTTGTGAGAACATGTACACAGTACTACTCAGAATCAATTCAAGAAATAAGCTTCACTAAATTACAAATAAAGTGCAAGTGCAGGTTTTTAATGGCGTTTATACTTAAAAGACTTGATACAGAAAAGGTGCTTTCCCCTTGCCATTAAATTGAAGTTATGTGTATTTTACATGATGATGTCCCGATACATAGTTTTTAGTTCTCCAGATAATGGAAAGTAGCATGCACCGAATTTCACAGAATCAATCAATAAAGAGCTTTTTCTCTGTAGCCCTGTTCTTGGTCAGCTTTCACCAATAGAATAAAAGAGTAGGCAACGAGGTCTTAAACAGCTGTTTGAAACCGGCAGGGTCTTGGCCGTGCAATAATGGACCAAGCTGAAGGCCACAACACTGCATTGACCGCAAGGTTTTAAACTGCCCTATTAGACCGAGTTACTACTCTTTTATTCCCAGTCATAGAAGTTGGAAAATCTGTAAAACTTTTCTTTTTAAATTTGCAATTCCTGTCACGCTGTCAGGCTCTGGTTTGCGAACGGTCAAATTGCATGCCACGCTAAACAGTTGTGCGTACGTATGCGTACTAATAAATTGCATGTAAATTAGAGCCTGCTTGGGCCTGCGCACCAACAACGTGTATGTTTAAACCCTTTTTACCGTGTCTATACTACCTGTTTAATGTTTAAACATGGGCACGTGATCACCTCTTGACCAATCAGAATGGATAAACTGTCTTGGGTATTTATGAATGTCTCTTGAAAACGTTGCCACAGAATTGTAGATCTATTATTTTATTTGGGGCAACATAAGCACTTGCCTACATGCAATTGAGTTATTGACTGACTGTTTTACCTTGCTTACTTCGATTGTACTTAATTAAACTAAGCTGTGGTGATTCTTTTGGGGTGTCTACAAGCATGTCCCAGTACTTGTCTTTGAAGGGGCACATTGCCTTCAAATCTCTCAATATTTTGCTGTTTAGAATTACTCCTTATCCTTTTAAAGAGGGGGTCATGTACAAAAACACCTACAGTGTTTTGTATTTAGTGAGTAGTGATTAAAGATAATTTTGGTTCTACAGTTAATAGTGGACCGTGTTCTGTCATGAAATAACACAAAAACCACACAATTTTTGCAGATTTTTCATGTGAATCACTGTATTCTGCCTTTAAAATATCTTTCTAACCATATTCTTTACAAAACAGATGCTTGATATACACAATGTAGCCCATAGCGCCAAATCCGAAGGCAATGTACACCTTTCAGATGAGTACTTTGTTAAATAGAGTGCAGATTAAAGAGCAGCAGGTTTGTATCTATCCAAAGTGTACAGTTTAATTACTTCCATCATTGAGAAAAGCTGATTGTGTTCATGTGTTAATAATCAATTGTAGGAATAGTGACCTTGTCTCAGTTTGAAGTTTCACAACTGAGTAGAAAAGAAAACTAACTTTCCTTCTTCTAATGTCAAATCTATAATAAGGCTAGGACATTTTTTGTTGTGTGTTGCTGAACCAATTTTGTAAATAAAAGTCCAATTTCCCCCCTCCCAATTCCCAAGTTTCTTGAGCATTGCCTCAACTGAAATCTATGCCACGACTGTGCTCGATCATAATGCAGTTAATTTTAGGAAAGTGTATATTATTGTAAAACCTGAGAATGTAAAATGTATTTTAGGGAGTAGGATTTTTTCCTTGTAAAATAATAATTAAACATTTGTACACTTTTCTCTTGCATACGATTTTTTCCTTGTAAAATAATAGTTAAACATTTGTACACTTTTCTCTTGCAAGAATTGTATTACTTAAAACATTTTATATTTTCATATTCGATACTGTTTGAAAAATAGTTTATTTTACTGGAAATGTGTATTGTAAAATTTCAACATTTTAATTTAATTATGCAGAATAAATATTATGTATATTATTTGATAAATAAATGAACAATATGAAATATTCAGATTATCAATTTGTTTTCCACATTTCCGATTGTAGTGACTTTGGCTATGTCTGTAGCCATTGGCTTCAACAGGATGTTGAAAACTGTGTTGACATTAGCAGTTATCTGGCTATGTCTGTAGTCATTGGCTTCAACAGATATGTTTTTAGCGGCATTTGTGCATTAGTTAATTTTTTTATTACGTTTTGCTTGTTTTCAATTAATACCATCGTTCCTCATTATTTACTCATAGGGCACTATAAATTTCCTTACGATGACACTTACTTGGTGTTGGTTTCAGTTTCAGTTACATTTACCATTCTGTTGCATAGCCATTGATACAACACAGTGTAGCTTTAGCTGTACACCAATAATTAAAATTCAGCCGTTTTACTTATTTTCCTGCAACAACCCAGCGTATAAGTACACGGTTCTTATTAATTTATTTTAAGTTAACTATGAATTTAATATCTAGTTGTTAACGCCTTTATTTTTGCACCTTATAATAATAATAATAATAAATAGTAAGAACACTTATAACGCGCCGGTATCCGTCAAGTTTTGACGCTCATGGCATGGTACAATAGCATTAATATTCAAAAACGACATACAGTACATGTATCAATATGTAATACAAAATCAATCCTTAAAGGCATTCAAAATCAGTGTGCACATTTTGTGTGATTCACATATGCATGAACAAACAAACCTGTGAATGAGCTCAATTGGTCGTCTAGGTCACGAGAAAATAGTGAAAAGAGACCTTATGTGTTTTCTGTTTTTTCAAACATCGAGTTTTTATCACGCGTGATAAAAACTATTGTTTTACTCATTATTTTCTCAGAAACGATAGCATTTTAGGCAGAAATATTTTAAGGAACCCTTTCTCCATTACTTACTTTAAATCATGTTAGTTTATGTGTGAATAACATTTGTGTTTTTCGATCTTACCAATAGTGTACGTTACGTGAAAAATAGCTAGGGGTACATACTAAAACCCTTGTACACCACAACATAATTAATGGTCTGACTCCTACCCCTCCCAAGCTCACGGCTAGACCGGCAAGATTGGTAGTTTATACCCCCGTGGTTTGTCTATCTGGCCCCACGAGCCACGGCACCGCTGTACGGGATGCGTACGGGATATGCCCCAAGGTTTACGTTCTGCTAGCTCCCATGCTGCTGCGCAGTAAAACACTCTTCCGTAGCACGGACTTTCTGAAAGCGAATCTTACGTTCGATTTTTCATCATTATTTACAGCTTGTATCCATAATCTGAAAACATACTATTTTTTTGTCAAATACTCATGAATAATTGTTTTAAAAAAACACTCAAATTTGGTTCAGTAATTTACTTTTATACGGCGGGAAGTAAAACTAACTTTGAAGATCACGTGACTTTTCGGAACAACATTTTGGTTCCGAAAAGTAACGTGACCTTCGTTTTTTGAAAAATGCTCGAAAACGGCAAAATTTGATGGTTTCTTTTATGAACCATTCTTCTCCATTCCAGGAAGACCTTTGAAATCATGTTTTAATCTATTTTGTAGCCCAAAATAGCCCAACGAAGCCGGTGTGTCCCTTTAAACATAACACCCAGGAGTAGTTAAGATAGTCTCAGTAGTACACTTTGACCTTTCCCTCACTGAACAATGAAAGGTCAAACTGTCAAATTCAAATATAATAGAAATATGAAATAAGGTGGATGTCAAGCGATGGTGCAATATTGATGTGGTGATGAGTCACCGTGACACAGCGAAACTGTTGGAACTAATCCCCTGACAAAGAGGGCGGGCGCGTGGGAAGGGTTGGCTGGTCAGTTGTACGAGGAAGTTAATCCTATCGATCGGTTGAAGTCTGAATTACACGCGATGGGGCAATCCTTGACGTTATAAAACTATGAATAGATCGGTATAAAACTTAACATCGTCACATGTATCGAAAAGATACCGAATCGACAAACCTTGGAGTGAATGCAAACATGGATAATTACCGAGAGGTACACAAACTTACGAAGAACTCGGTATTATTATTGATACCGTTGAACTCAACGCAGATCAATCGGCATTTGCTCTGAACATGGAGGTAGAAATCAGGGATCTGGGTTTGATGAGTCACCGTGACACAGCGATTTTGTGGGGGTAATCCCCTGACAAAGAGGGCGGGCGCGTGCGAAAGGCCACGTGGTCAGCTGTATGAGGAAGTTAATCCCTTCGATTGACAATGTTGCGTTGATCAATTTGTTAAGAAAACACGACACAGCTAGAACAAGATATCCATGAAATCATAACATGATCAACTACACGTACATTATGTCTACCATAAGATGTGTTATAGGATCTACCGAACTTTGCATTTGTACTTTAAGAAAGCTGTAGGTCTAAAGAAGAAAAGACTGAATAATAACAATAATGATCATATATGGGTTTGAGGCATTGCATGGTGAAGTATCAATATATATTCGGTTTGCGGTAACACCATGTGTATAAATATCTACTTTGCTGTGTAGATTTTGTTCTTTAGAGAACTTGTCTTGCTATTATTCTACTACCGCGGAGTAGATTTTCGGAATTCGGGAGACTTCTCAGTTCTGAAAAGAACTGTCCTGCTTATTAACTACTACCAAGTGCGGGAGGTAGGAAATCGGCCTGAACTACTACTTTAGCTTTGTGGATCGGGGGGACTTCTCGTAAATAACTACACTGCCGCGGAGTGAGTTCTTTTGGCCTTAACGCTTCGACTAGCTTGCTCTAGTCATCGTCAGGAGACTGAAGAGTGTAAGACATGTACAATCGGAGGAGGCGTGACATTCAAATGAGTTGGGGGTGTTTATTTAATACTTGTGTTTATCGGAGTATATTACTCCGTAAACATCTCAGTATACAGGACGAAGTTTACTTTCCGTACATCGGGGTAAATACCAACCATTGACCTGGCAATGCAAGATGAATGCAATGCAGATCATACAAGAGGGTGCGTTTGAGGGTTTTTTATTCGACACACCTTCCAACATGACTATTGGTTCATTTTACTGTGAATATTGAGTACTTACTCATTCGATGGACATTTGGCGCTGTATGTTAGTCCATGGAGTTATCCATGGTTAGTCAGACCTCATTGTTTCCAAGTTATCCTTCAAAGTCCATGGTAGTGAACACAATTCGTTTGTCCTGAAAACACCACTGTGCAGCTTGCACAGACCAAGGAGGCAGGGTCAATACCCTAGGTTTAATAAACTATCGATCAATGCCTCCCCTTTCTGTGAGAGTTTGGACAAAGGAGTATAAGTGACTCCCAAAAATCACTCAGATAATCTATTCGCAAGTTTGTGTTTTCATAAAAGTTGATGGACATCATGTACAATACAAGTTAATAAAGAATAAAAACGATCCCTCCTATGGATGGATGATGGATGGATGATGATGGAATGGATGGATGGATATGGATGGATGGATGGATGGATGGATGGA